>CAEGAF010011481.1:0-21213 GCA_903067075.1 Micropoecilia bifurca
CCCCCCCCCCCCCCCCCCCCCCCCCCCCCCCCCCCCCCCCCCCCCCCCCCCCCCCCCCCCCCCCCCCCCCCCAAAGTCACTCAGGTGTTTGAAATTCCTCCTTCTCTCTTTGGTCCCATAGTGGCCATGGTCAAAATCTAGACACAAACCCACAGAGAATCTGTACAGAACCTTAAGAAGTGACACATTCCATTCATCCCGGCATAGTCTGAGATGTTTCGTAAAGAAAAATATCAGATATAGATGCTACAAACTCATAGTTACGTACCCAAAAAGACTTGCAGCTGAAATTAATTGAAACATTTAATATTTATTTCCTTCACTTTTTTTTCTCTCTTCACTACTCTGTGTTGGTCCATCTTGTGATGTGTCAAAATGTGAAAAAAAGTTTAATAGGTATGAAAAACTTTTGCTATATAGGCCCGGAGCTGCAGGTGTCCGAGCAGCCCTCACCTGATTGGGTAGTCTGAGGGGCGGCCTGGGTCCTCCAGGGTATCGAGGTGACATGAAGGGCTAAAAAACAGGAGGCATGTAAAGCATGAGTCTGTCAGATTTTCAACAAAACAACCATCAGGTTAACCTAAAACAAACAGCTTGAGTTGTCAAGCAAGAGGATGATTTTCCTAAAGGGAATTTATACAAATCAGGGATGACAGTACATATATAGAGGACAGTATAGATAATGCATACAGACCAGGTTTTGGCTGTTTTCTTATGGAAAAATGGGAAGCCAACAAATTTATTGGAATAAATTTACCCAAAAAAATCCTAGACAACAAAGTCAGATGAATTTTGTCAATAATGTCCATGCATTTGTTAACTGTTAAGATTTTGTCAGTTTTGTCAGTGCCTTCTCATTTTGCAGCTTAGAGTGTATTTTCACAGAAGTTACACAGACAGACAGCAGCAATGCTGTTTGCTGTCGAGTTACCTTCAGTGTGGTCAAAAGGCCTTCCTGCAGTGTGGGGGGAAGCAATGCTGCATTGTACCACTAGAGGGCAGTAGTCCTCTTTCTTTGATCAGGACGAGTCATTGCAAGCAAGAGTAGAATTAAATCAAATCTGAATGTGTTTGGTAATGCTGTACATTGAAGTACCAAACCAGTCGGTGTAGATATGATAACCTGTTTTTAAACTAATAAATCTTAAGAAAACCTTCCCTACAATACACAACTCATCTTCTGTTCAGACTCATGTTTGATTTTCTAAATGCAGGAGTGGAAAATATCTTGCAACGGCTATTGATCTGGATGTCTGAAGCCGTCATCTGAATTTGACTGATAATGACAGATAATCAATCAGGGAGCGTTAGTCATTCAGAGCTGACATGAAGCACCGCTTCAAGTGCTTACTATCTTGACTTTATTTCCACTTTCAGACCATTTTTCTTTTCATCATGTGGGTTAGCTTACACATACAGAAACCAAGACTATAAAAGCCCTTTGTGTTTAGTGCCGCGAAAGATTTAGAAAACTACAAATCCCGCAAACTGCACCATCGGGAGACGTTTTCTTTCACTTTCTGCTCTTTCTGAAATGCCTTGTTTGCTGTTGAGATATTTCCTCCTTTGCGAGTGTCATTCTGAAAAAAACGTGCTTAATGCATTTGTGTACACTGAAACAAATAATGAGTCGTTGCCTCGTCACTCTACAGGATCAGTGGCGGTTTCTGATATGGGCGACATGGGCAATAGCCCAGGGCGGCATCCTGTGGGGGCCAGCATGAGCAAACCACTGCCAAACAATGTGTAAAAATTAGAATTCTTGCGTTTTGCTTGAAGTAATTTTGGAAGACAGACAAAAATAATAAAAAGAAATTGGCTAACAACTTATTTTAAAGACCTAGGAATCCCAAATGCCATATGTATACTAAAAAGTAAAACAGAACTGTGTGTGTGTGTGTGTGTGTGCGTGTAAATTCCACACCTGAAAAAATCCTGGAGGAACGGGTCCCACTGGCATACTCTCTCCTGGGGGAAGGTTCCCTAGAACCGGGCTGGGAGCTGCAGCAGCACTCTGAACGGGTCAAACACACAAAAACAGAGTCTTAAGGCACCTTTTTGACCACATACTGATTAAAAACTACAGCACATCGCAAAAGTATATATTCCCCTTGTGTAGTTTTCCATGTGTGGTCACAATGAAACCAAAAGTTTCAACGTATTTTATTGGGAGAGCTTTGTGTGATAGAGCAACAATAACAGAGTATGTATTGTGAAATGAACAGAAGTGGAAATGGCTTTTCAAATTTCTAATTTGAAAAAACCTGAACATTGCAGAGTGCATTCAGAGGACCTTTACTCTGGCCTCATGGAAGAGAAACAAAAATAATTGCTGAATGAGAGCCTTCGGTGAGAGCGATTGTTCACAGCTTACCACAAGCCACTTAGGGGTAAACCGATGGAAGGAGGAGGTTTGGTAAAAAATGAAACTAAAATTTTGGCATGAATGGAAATTTCAGACAGAAAACAAACACTGCCATGACCATGAAAACAATATAACCACTGTAAAGCATGGTGATGATGGCATCATTCTGTGGTAATGTTATTTTTTTAGCATGGAAGAGAAAACCAGTCAGTGTTAGTGGGGAAATTAATTTATCTAACTACAGTACAATCCTGCTGCTGAAAGGTAATCTTTCAGCAGTGCCATGATCCTAAACATATCGACATAAACATATAAATTAACCCCAACTCTACAGTGGTACAGGTTTATGTCAAATAATATTCAAGTCATAGAATGATCTAGTCAAAGTTCAGCCCCAACTCCAACAGAAAATCTGTGCCAAGTCTTTAAAATGTTGCTCAAGGCTCTTCTCCCAAAAGACTCGTAAGCCTAATAATGTTTATTCATCTCAAGAGCTAAAATTTTCTTGGTTAATTATTTGGATATCTTGTTAAATACCCAGCTCTGGTATTTAACAAGCATTTCAAAATGAAAGGCACCAAATATCAAGTGAAATTTGCAACAAAAAAAAAAATGGGTGTCTTCTGTAGCTTTCCTGCTGTCTCTCCCTTAATGGGGTGTTTCCTGTTTCTACCGGTGCCCAGCAATGCAGGCCCAGGTTTATTTTTGTACTTTGTAATTTTTTTGTGTGTGTGTTGTTGTGCTTGTCCCAGACGGTTGGCGCTGGATCATTTCAGCAGAGCCTCCCGACTGCTTCCTGTGGTATTGTGCTACTAACCCCGTGCTACCACCGAGTCCTGGCCTCTCGCCCATCCTATTCAGGAGTCCAGGGCAGGAAACATCCAGACGTCTAGGCAGAGTTGTAGGCAAAACTCCCAACTGTGTCTAGATGACGACGTATGGAGTCTATGTACACATGTCCTTTGTATCTGCTGCGTGTTCTGTGTTTCTGATCTTCTGTCTCGCTGTGATGGATGGATAAAAAGAAGAACTCTGGTGAAATTCAGCTACAGTCTCTGAAGTTTCCGCCAGCTGACTTTTTAGGTCAGACAGGAACAAGGTTTAATCAGAGCTGAGATAAAAGCAGACTGACGACACTCCTGTATCCTGCGCTGCTCCACCCCGCCACCCTCGCTGCTCCCCCTGCCTCCTTCACATCTCTCCGTCATTAATGTCAGGCAGCAGGGAGCGGGATCCGCAGCAGCTTTTGGATTTCGTGTTCTGCTGCAAACATAGCCTGGGTTTGTCCCAGCGGACGAGTGTGCAGATGGACACAGATGGCTACTGTGTACCTCCATCGGTTGACTGACTGGATTTGGTTTGTTTTTGAGCTTGTGTGTGTCTGTGTTCTGGTCTAGTGTTTAACATCATGCACATCGTGCTTTTTGTAAGTCACCCTCTTCTTGTTCTCACACTCTATTCCCATGCAGAGTGGATTACCCAGCATGCCTTGGCTCCCCAGCAGCCTGGAGGTCTGCTGAGTTTGCCTTCACGCTCAGAGGAAGACGCAGGGAAAGGAGGACAAAAAGGGAGATTACGAGTGCATGCGTGCATGTGGAAGAAAATGTGTACAGGACCAGAAAAAAACTGAAGGAGAAGAGGAAAAGAAAACAAAAAAAGGCATCTACCTGAACTGCTGACAAAGCAGCATTTTCTGAATACAGCAACTAGCAAAATTTAAATAGCTGCAACATGACAAGAAGACGGGCATGCTGGCTCCCCCAGACCAGCGAAACATTCGATCGTCTAAAGTAAAGAAGAAATCAGAAATTCAAGCAGAAATAAATTAAAGGCTTGTTCTGGTGGCACGGATAAACTGTGGGAGTCCACTGGTTTCCATAGAAATGAATATGCACAACTCGTAGGACGGAACTTTGAGATCGCATTGGTAAATCACTGCCCGTCACATAAATTGGAAACTGATGTGCGAGAAAGTAAAAATGATCTTCCAATATTAGTAATTTTGTGTAGTGAGTCAAAGGCAAGTGAGGACATAAGACTAAGTTAAAAGAGGAAGATCCCTTTCTCTGTATACTAAGAACTTGCAAAAAAAAATAAATAAATAAAGGAGGGGCTAATTGGTGCCCTATTGTTCAAAGTATGACAGTTTGGATAGCAGTAATAGTGCCACAAGTTATTTTTTTTAAAAACAAATACTAAGCTATATGAGATGTGCTTCCCACTTACTAAATGTACTCAAATTTAAAGTCTGATTTATTTATTTATTTATTTATAAGTTCTTACTGCAAGATTCTCCAACAGCAGCGGATTAAAAATGTATTTTATGGTCATTATGCTTCTCTACCAGGTTGCCAACAAATGATCAAGCACTGCAGGCTAATTTGCGTCCTCACTGATGTAATGGAGAATATTAGTAACATACTTATTCTCTTAGAGCACAAACATTTGACTTACGTTTTGTTCAAAACTCTCTTGCAATAAGAGTTTTGAACAAAAATGGCTTAGTATTGACCCACTTATTTGTTCATATAGTGTAAAAATACCTAAACATAAAAATATATAAAAATAACTTCAAACCTCAGATGTACAAAATGTTAAATGATCACAACATAAAACCATGTGGTAAGTAATTCTGAGAAGTTCTTGCAGCGAGCAAACAGTCCATCAACTTGTACTGATATGGAAATTATACTAAGTGTCGGATAATCACATAATGGCAATTCACATGTTTTTGATAACAATACAGTAATAAAATGCAGCAGAAATAATTACACTGGTAGGAAGTCAATTTACTGAGTGAAACTTATAGATTGATTAAATAAAGTGTGATGTTTTGATGTCTATTTCTGTTAATTATCATTATCTTCCACTTTCAGTCACTATAAATGCAGCACTTAAGATTAGAAAATTCCATCAGAACAATAAAAACACTTATTTAATACAGAAATGCATTAATAGAAATCATTTTTAATACCTGCATGATTTCGAAAGGTGTTTTAAATCTTACAAACGAGTCCCATTAGAACATATACTCTATATTTATTGAATATAACTGTATCTGCATCTCCCAAAGGCTGAATGCTGCAGAGACTGATCTATGCTCGCATTAAAAAACAATCCAGATGTAACATTTGCAAACAAGTCACACAATATTTTCTTACATTAGTTCTTTGTTTTTCTAATTATCTTTGTAAACCTTGCCAGTTTTTTCCACTGTAGAAAGGCAGTGTTGAGTGTGTTGAGTGTGACCTGACTGTGATTGCTGTGTAAACAAGGTGCGGACACTGTTCAGCACCAGGAGGAGGAGACAGGAAGGCATTCACTACTTCAGATGCAAAAGAAAAAAAAATGTTTTCTATCCCTCTGCATAATTTACCTATACGAACAGGTAAAACACAACGAAAACATATAGAAAATTCTTGCGTAATCATAAGAACAATTTAATCTAAAACACTTTCTAGAAACCGTGGTTAAAAATAAAAACTCGGTATAGACATATTTTTTTTACCCTTTTTGAATGTCAGTGAAGATGCTATCAGGACTCAGAGATTGATGGTTTGTTTTAAACTAACCACAGTACATAGCAACTGTCTCCAGCTCTCTGAGAGGTTACATTTCAAATGCCTGAAGTTTCTGCCATGATGGCTGTTTTAAGGATTGTCCTGAAAAACAGGCTGCAATAATAGACAACTGTTAGAGAAGTCAAAAAAGCTTTTACTATCTTTGCTATTTAAGAGTATTTTAAGATTTTATATCCTTGAAATGTGTAGGAAATTGTTTTGCATTCAGTTAAAATAAGAGAAGATAAATAATTCATCCCTTTATGAGAGATATTTTTCTTTAATGTTCTCTCCCAAAAACGCAGATTTACTCAGACCACAGGAATTTAATTCAACACAGCGGCATTTGAACATCTTTAGCTTTTAATTTTAAAACAATGTCAGGATTTGATTTGTTAAGCTCTTGTTTGCCAGCTCTGTGTAAATACCAATTCCCAGCCAAGCTCAGCTTATTATAGCACTTAACCTCCGTCAACACAAATGGCCCACAGATTGTTAAACACTGTTAATGAGTCCATCATTTTTGCACCTCTCTTGCATGAAAGTTTGCCATGTGAGGAAAAAGTGCAGAGCGAGAAGAACGGCAGCAGGAAAACAATGTGTGGCAGCTGAACATATTGTCACTAGAAGACAGTGGAACTGGGTAAAGAGTCTTTAGGTAAATCTCTGGGTGAACGTAAACTGCAGATTTTTATCACTCTTGAGCTGATCAAGTTCACTGCACTTTCAATTTGTGCACACATTGCAACAGCCACTACAAACCCTGATTGTTCACAAATTAAATTCTAAGCTGTTAAATGAAAACTAACTTATATTTGTTTTTTACACTTCATTAGATTTAATGAAGCAAGTTGTTTCAACCCTCCTCCAAGTTATCTGCCCAAATACGTCCTTTCTTTTTTTTTTTTTACAGTTTTAACGCTCTACTCTTTGTGCATTTGAAGCTTCGCTCGCTCCTTGCAGATTTTCTCTCTCTGAGCCATCCCCCCGGAGAGAAGCACAACGACTTGACTGAAGTGCAACACTTCTGACAACAAGCTGATCTGCAATTTTGTGCAACGTTGTACACAATAATCCATGCAATCAGTTTTCCTCATCGAAAGCTGTTTGCAATAGAATCTGAAGCATTGCAGAGGCACCAGTCTGTTCTCAGATAAACACCTGCATCTTCTGGTAAAAAAAATGTTTGTTTCATAAATTATTCAAAATACCATCCCCAAGGCAAGTATCACAGATACGCAACAAGACAGATCCTAGTGAATACAACAGCCCCACGAATGGATCTGCAGGAATAGTTCAGAAAACAGTCAAATGAGATTAGTGTATTAAAGATGTAAATAAATAAATAAATAAGGTGATCAAGGATTTTTAAGGCAGGGAAGACAGTATTCTATTTTCCCACACAGATAAATTAAAACCCAGGTAAATATTTTGGTAAATACTGTCTTTCTGCAAAAAACCCCCAAAAAACTCCAGGAATGTTTGAACACTGCGCTGTTATTTGTCTTACAAAAGGATGATTGTAGTACAGGAATAGGGGCAGAGAGAGAAGACATGCAGTAAATGGCACAGGGTTGGGACTCTAACCAGAAACAGCTGCGTCGAGGATTTTAGCCGCAGCATATGGTGAGGCTGCTACACCATGGAGCCATGTGTGGCAACCCTAAAACCACCACATTGTATCCTACTGGGATGTGATGTGACAAACACAAAGTAGGATGCATTTATGAAGAGGAAGGGAAATAAAAATGCAATTGCAACTTTGAAAAGTGCGTTAATGCGTTTGTTCTCAGGCCTTGTTATTTCAACACTGTTGGGGTTTGTCTCCACCAGGTTTGCACATCAAGTCGTTTTCGTTTGCAAAATATCTCAAGCTCAAAAAAATTCTATAAATTTGTAATAATTGTATAAATCCATATATCCTTTTCATTAAACTTTATTATTATTATTGTGACAAAATGTGAAACAGCTCAGGGGTTATGAGTAGTTTCTAAAAAAAACAAACAATGAATCGCGTGATGAAATCCAAATAAATTACTTAAGTAATAAGATTCAGCTGAAGACATAGAACAAAAATGATCCAATGCTGAAATCACAAATACATTTAAAGCAATAAAAGCTTATCAGCTTTTATTTATGGAGCATTTCTGCCATTATGGAAGGAATATTCATCCACTTCCAATTCTGAAACAAAACTACGTTTCAGCTCTATTCACTGAATGTTACTCTACTTCAGCTCGTCACTTTACGACTTCATTAGGCTTTCTTTATACTGCACTCCTGGTACACTAACCTCGTTACATCACAGGCACAGTAATGCCGAATGAGATAACTTACAAATTCTTCCATCCCTATACGTGACCAGATCCTGTCCTCTTTAATGTGTATGCTTAATGCATGTGTATATATGTGTGCGAGTGATGGTGGGGAGTCATTTTCATTCAATACTGCAGAGACTGAGAGCGAAGCGTGGGCGGAATCTCTAAAGACTGTCTGTGTGTATCTTCTCTCACCGTCTCAACCTGCATCGCTGTCGCTGTCTGCTTTCTCCACTCCGCCGTCTCTCACGAGAACACAAACCAGGCCGATCTCACTTTTGTGCTCATATATTGGCCCCTTACTGTACCAATGACTTTACATTATGAGGACATAAATAGAAACATGCGAGGTCATGCGGTATTACGTGCTTTTGTCTGGCCAAAGTCTGTCTGTTTGATTTTTGTTCTTTAAATAAGAAGTCAACAATGTTGCACCTGCTCTGACCTTCATCGTGAGCAGTGTATCTTTTTTTAAATAAATCTATCCACCACATGTTGATCAGCTACAGAAACTAAAAGTAGAAGAGAGAAAAACATGAAAATTGATCTAATTGTATCTTAAAAATACAGTTAATCATGAAACCTATACGTATAAATACAAGCAAGTAACGGTGAGCTAACAGTCTACAAGTAAAGGTTTGCTGCAGGGCCCCATCAACTAAATTTGTGCAAAGCCCTGAGACAGCATGAGGGCCAGGCTGGGATTAGTCATATTTCTGCTGATGATGGCTGAAACAGGCTGCCTTTAATAAATGGCGGCTGTTTCACTGGTTTTTACTTTTCCCTTTTTTGACTGAGAGGCTTTGTGACTTTATTTCTTAATAATTGTGAGGAGGAAATAGTCATTCATCAGGAGACATCCTAAATGGAAAAAAGGGCAAGCTTCATAGTTTTCAGCTTGGCAGAAACAAAAAGCAGACTTTGGTTAAATTACAGGGTAGAACATATTGGTGTGCAAAGGAACTTACTAGACAACTGGGATATTAGCAGTTTCTAATCACATCGCTCCAATGTTTGATGCCGGTATCAGGCTTATTACACAAGCTTAGCATGTAGTGACAAAGTATTTTAGGTTTTCCCTAGAATAACTCATAAATCTAAAACTGCTTAGCTAAGCAAAGATTGGGGGGCAGCAAGCATTTTTGAGATTAAGTTTATTTCTATTTTTCTATTTCGCTTAAAATCAGTCTAAATTTGAGCTAAAAGTCAAGTGGGAAATCTAAATGCAATAGTGAAAACCTAACCAGTCCTATTGATTTTCTGAACTCACCTGAAAGCCACTGCTGTCAAGCTCTGACTGGTGATAAACATTATCCCCACAATTAGATGGTGTGTAAATTAAATATTTCAATGAGTTTGTGGGCTCAACTTGTACTGCGGTCAACCGGTTGATGAACACACTCTGTTTTGTGAAAGCAGAGATAGTAGATTAAAACTGCAAAAAAAGGACATTTGCCAAGATTGCATTTCAAATATTCAAACAAAAATCAGTTCATACATTTTTGCTAACCCAAATGTCTTGGCTTTGACTGAATATCAAGAATATACATTGAAATTTATTTCAGGAAAACCTGTAGAATGCATGCATACTTTTTTATTATTGTTCTTTGTTTATTCATAAAGCTTCCTTTTTTAGCTGTAGATAATTATTTTATTTAAAAATAAATGTTTATCTTAAATTTATACAAAATGTTGTGGGTTCTTTAAATGTTTAATGGGCTTTGTTTAAGAAGAAGGAATAATTCATCCTTCAGACATATTTTATGACATATTATGACACCAAGTTTTTTATGTTCTAGCGACTACAACACCACACCAATGTGTGTGAATGATCCCAGTTCACACACATTTCACTCCTCTGACCTAAGCCTTAGCAGGTGGTCTTTACTATGCTAAAGTAAGCCTGATCCTGCACATGTCGACTCTATAAATTAAAGTGTTACGATTTTAATGATGACAAGTTAATGACATGTCATAATGCCGTTTAAAGTGAGCGTGCTCCTTCAGCAGATTAAAACTTAGATAGCTTTTCTAATGAGCCATAATTCATTTGTGATCAGTTACAACTTAAAATTATGATTTAGATCAGTTCTGGATGCACACTTTAACTCAGATCCATTTAGTTTATTTACAAAGCACTAAATAAACACACTTTACAAGAAACCTTGAGGCAGACACGTCTCTGTTTATTCTTAATGTTTGAGTTTCCTGAAGATATTCTAAACCAACAATTAAAGAAAAATGTATTTCTCTAAATCTATTTTCAATTTTACCTTTTTAATGAGGACATGATGTTACCAGGGTCAGAGCTGTCCATGGTGACAAAGAAAATCGTCATGCTGAGATGTACAACAGAACCACAACACAAACAAAAAAAAGCCCAATCCAAATCAAACTATGCTTTATCACTTTTGTGCAGAAACTGGTTACAACAAATAACTGTTTTTCTTCATTGTAGTTTTTATTACTTTATTGTCGGGAATATGGGTCAAACTTTTTTTCATAATTTGACTGTTTTTGGTGCAGCTGATATTTGTTTTTTTACCCCTCCTTGTGACACTTTTTTTTTTACTGATGTGCTAAATGTTAATTCATACTGGATTCACAGTATGAATTCAGTCACGTGACTCTGTGGCTTTCTTTAGGAAACTTCTCAATTGCATCCGAATCCAGAGTGAAGAACCACCAAGACATCCAGAGACTATACCAAAATAGAAAAGCTGCACTTCTAGCGCGACAAAAATGCTGCTAAAGCTGTTGCTGAAACAGACTTGAAGGTGGTTTAGAGCACAAACATTTCTGACCCAGTAAAGAACCACTAATATAAGTTGTGCGTCTGGTGATTCTAGTTCTGGAAACTGACAAATGCAATTTTATAAAAATTTAGTTTTTACCTATTTGTTAAAATTACCACAATGTCCTCACAGTCAAATATGAAAGAAATAATCCATGAAAAAAAAAAACAAGCTCCTCTGTCTGTTCCCTATTGTCCTATTGCTGCAGAAATGCACTACTGTCATAGAAAACATTATAGCTGCAATCATCAGATTATTTGAGCTGAAGTATCGTTAACATCTCTTCTACACACTCTGTCCCGGCTGAGAAACACTTTATACCTAAGCCCAAAATGATTCATACCCCTGGCAGACTGGATGAAATATTACTTCATCTGATGGAAGGAGCTGCAAAAGATTTCTCCAATGATTTATGAAAAGGGACAAAATAATTTGACATCCAGTATTTTTGGTTAGCATGTAATAATTTTTAGCTTAAATGTAAGATAAGCCAGACAAACCTTGATGCATTATTATAGTTTTTGTAGTTTACCCTTTGTTACAAAGTTCATTCATATAGTCTAACATAAGTTATCAATGCTACACACTACAACTAGTGCATGTGCCTTTAAAGCCTGATCTAGTGGTTCCTCCAGGGTGTTGGGTTTCCGCAGCTCCAATCGGAACCAGAGTCAGTAAACACCCACGAGAGCAAAGGCATTTGAAGTGGGACTGGATGCTGATTAAAGCTAATTCCAAATAAACAAAAATCAAATTCTGGCATGCGTCTGAGTTTGTTGTGTTGCGTGAATGAAGCTGTTTAAGATAGCTTAAAATGCTGTAGAGTGGTTAGTGTTAAGTCTGTGGGGCACATGAGTACATCAGGATGTATAAATGACAAACCACGCAGGAAGGAACTCCATCTCTCCTCCCTCATGCTTTTCCCCTCTCCCTCCATCCTCTCAAATGCCATTAGTCCACTTCCTGAATGAAGGAGGCAGGAATGGAAAGGGGAGTTGCTGTTATTCTGCGTAAGGTACAGTCTCACTCGTGTGAGCATATATGTGCATACATGTGGTATTATGATGAGCACTAATTTAAATGTGCATGTTAAAAGAAAAGAAAACTTAAGAACAATGTTTTGTCAAACATTTGATCAAGTATTACCCCCTTCAACCAGCCAAAAATGCTCTACTAAGCGCCACATCCAGAATCAATGATTACCAAAACTAAAGGCTCAAATTTAAAAGCAAACATGAGACTCTGATATTCACTGCTCCCTTTCTAAACCAACACATGCCATATGGTACACCAGAGAAAAAGTTGCCACATGATAAAAAAAAAGGGCAATTTATATATAATTATGCCGTGACTTCACTGTTGAGCTGTACTATACAAAACCAGCTAATTACTAAATTACTTACTAAAATCTGTTGAATCACTCTGTCACATCTCAACACGTTTTGTTACGATTCAGTAGACATCATGACAAAACAGGCTTATGATTATGATGTAAACTTTAAAAAATATATTGCCAAAAGAAATAATACTAATAAAAACTTCTTATCCAAAATCATACCACATTCATATTTATAAACAAACAAACAAAAACTATTATATATCAGCACAAAACAAAACAACAAAGGTCATGACAACAAAGTAGACTGGTATCCCCAGAATTAGTATTCAATTTAGTCATTAATGTGCTGCAAACTTGAGGATACCGTAAAAAAATGACATTTTAAATACATTCAAGACTGAATGCATCATTAGCATGTAAATTCCATGTAAATGCTTCTTCTGATTAACACTTCTTAAGTGTGTTTTTAATGACAAAGACTGCTGTAACTTTTGTAAAACAATCTATCAGGGTAAGAAAGAGGATGTTACATGACACCTCAGTGAAAGAGTTTTCCTTTTTTTTCTTGCACATAAAAATGGCCAAAACCAAATGCAGAAATTTTTGTAATTTTCCAGATGCTTTTGCTGCCTTTGCTGAATTAAGACGTCCTCTACATGCTTGCTGAGATTAATCAAAAAAGGAAAAAATAAATAAATAACAGTATCAAAATGACTCAACCATACAAGCTACAAATATGTCTGAGAAAACAAAATCCTGAGTAAGATATTTACATTAAATGATTTCTCTATGTCAGCAAAATAGAAGTACAACTATTACATATAACAATGCATTAAACTAGTTTCTGTTTCAATTCTACTAATGAATTAAAACGTATTTTTGAGAATAAAGGAGGGCTGAAACTTAGAAATGTTAGACTTTTGTAAAGATTAAAGATACCATAGTTTATTTACTTTAGTGGTTAACTTGTGATGTGAACTTGAGGTTTCTATGTTAGCTAGTTTTATATCATATTTTTATTACTATAACAAAATACAGTCTGGCCTTATCGTTCACTGTAATTATTTCCAAAATATTACATTTATGTTAATTTAAATACATAAAATAGGACATAAAATAATTACTTTCTCATAGCTGAGAAGAGACAAATATACAGGCATGCAAGAAAACATTCCTAAATCTTCAACTGATGGTTTTTGGATCCTTAAGTCCATATAGCAGAGCATAATTAGGAGGTAAAGAAACTAAGTTTGTGTGTAGAGTTTTAAAAAAAAAACAAAAATCAAGCTTCCGTTTTATGCATTTCAAAATTAATCTTTATCCAATCAAATCCTTGCAGTCCTCATCACCTCTGGAAAACATTACCCTGTTCAACAGCATTCCCTGCCACATTTGACACTCTCCTGTGCAACATTACAGCTGATTACCTGGTAAAATGGAAGCAGAGCTCTAATCTACTTGGTCTCGCCGGGCGACTGCAGGTACGGCGATATGAGCTACACAGTGGGATGGCAAGGAAAGAGGGGGAACATTGGCTGTGTTTCCCTCATTACTAACATCATTATCGACCCATGTAAACATCCCCGAGGCTGCGAGGAGCAGCATGAGGGGAGCCACAGGTTGATGCACTGTCAGATACTCATACAAAGCTGAAAATGATAGTCACTTTGTGTCTGGGGAGTCACTGCTCCTGCTACTATCTCACGTAGCTCTACAACAACCGAAGAGATAAGCGAGATGGAGTGAACGCAGAGGAAATACAACACAAGCAGATTTAAATGTCCCAGCTGGAGATGAAGAAGAGGGAGTATCAAGGTCTTTCTTATCTAGCAGATCATCGCAAAGGCAGAACACCGACTCTGAAATCTACAGATGGTGTCTGGTTTATTGCCATTATTTTAATTATTTTAAAATACCAAGCTGCTAATGCTGGAAGTGCAAAGTTCATGATGTTGCTAGATTGACACGAAGGGAGAAAACCCCGCCGCCATGTTTTAAGGTTTCTCTAGTGCTGGAAGGCCAGGCACAGGAGAAAACAGTAGATAAGAATATGGATGTCGACAACAGTGAAAAACGCACCGAGGTTAGTTGGGGTCAAAGAGATAACGTGCCAGACTGATCGAGTCAGCATTCTCCTTTTTACTCTTCTGCTTTCCTGGTACCGTTCAGCCACAATTTCAAAAGCTCAAAGTCATGATTATTCACCCGGCTTGCTAGCAGAAACAGCCTCTGAAGGTGCTTCAGACCTTTCACATATTTAATTGCTTCTTCAGAGAAGGATAGACATGATTCTAGAGAACACAGAGTGGAAAATTACTGAAATATTTGATTTAAGAAAAACACACCAATATGTTTCATAATTTTGGCCATAGAATCTAATTCTGATACTTGACACCGGAGTCCGAGGTCTTCCTGACAAACAATACAACAAGGACGTGTCTTATGGAAGCAGTAATTCAGAGTATCACAGGGAGCTTTGACAGGCCTTGATGATGAACTTACTACTAATACTATTGTTGGGACACAGCAGGGGTGGCTATATGTGTATGACGCACAAATATGAGCCGATTATGAGACAGCATAAAAATTTCTTAGAAAGATTTTAACTTCTGAAATGCATGCATTATTTGTAATCTGAAAAAAAGGCTTGACACAACTTCTTATTTTAGTAGATCGATTAGAATCGGTTCGGAAAGTTTGCGTGTTTGCTCTAATCGTTTCTTCTCTTGCTAAAATTATTTTTGGTTGAAATCACTATGACAAAATCTTGTGTTTAAATGCTTACTGCAACAAATACTACATGACAAAGGAAGACTATTGAACTGGTGTTATTGGGGAAAGCCTGCATGGCAAATCCCTGAACATAATGCAATGGGCATAGAGATGCAGGCTGGACTTGCATATATATTTTTTTGTCTCTTTAATTGATATAAACTTATAATAGCTTTCAGAAGATTATACTGAGCAGTCACACAACTTCACCTTGAAGAGGCAGTGGAAAAAGATGTACATATTGTATAAGCACTCCGACTGTGTATGCCAGCTGGACATATTAGCACAGATGGTTGCTAACTTCTTTTTCTGAAACATTAGAGCCACTGCAGCTTTCCGCTCTGAACTTTTCACAGCGATAAAGTCGCCTCCTTAACCATTTATCACAAGTAATCGGTGCGTCCTCAGATCCATTTTATAATTTTAAACATAAACGGCCACCAGTGACGACTTGAAACCCTTTCTGTGGTGTTGTTGGCGTCTTTGTTGTCTCAAATGTGAAATCTCATAATGAGCTTATTCTTCAAACAGAAGCAGTGGGCGATACCCCGTTCCCCCTCTCCAGCGAAAGAGAGAGTGTTTGTATGTGAAAAATTTGGTGATGACATAATTTACAATCTTCTGGTGACTTAATCTCCTCACTGTTGGAAACACCGTCGAACTTTGACCTAGCTGTTACTTCACTTTCCATACAAGGCAGGAATTACTATTTTTGAGATCCAAAGGATTTTTATGTTGGGATGGAAAAAATACTTTCCCAAACACGGGTTTCAAGCACGTCAACATTTTACACACACACACACACACACACACACACACACACACACACACACACACACACACACACACACACACACACACACAATATTTTAAAGCTCTCATCTATTGAGGTGAATAATAACATTGGACATCACCTTTAAAGACCCTCATTTCAAAGAAATGCCCTCTTTAGACGCTGCTGCTTTAATCAAGCTGCAGTATGATTATTAGCTCAAACGAAAAGCTTCTAATTACCTGTTCTTAATTTTGGAAACAATCGGTATTGCTGCAGACAACCAACAATAACTGCTCCATCCTAAAGCTCCGTCTCTGGCTTGCTCTCACACCTTCCTTTCTGTCCTGTCCTTATTTAACCTCTCCACTCTGCAGCATGGGTTCATCTTTGCCTCAGCCCACTGCAGAGCGGCAAAGCATGCACAGATCAGCATCGCACAAACACCCCATCTTGGCATGTTTAAACACGCATTTGACATGACTCAGCGTAATCCACCAGTGGAAAACACACTCCTCTGAGACTGGAGGGTTGCCTGCGACAGGCTAACAAAAAAAAGCGGGAAAAAAAAGAAAAGAAAGAAAGCACAGCAACAGACATTCAGTCAAATGTGGAGCAGAGGGCAGAGGGAGTAAAGGGAGCAACAACAACAAAAAACGCTGATGTAAAAGAAAGAGAATGGAGCAGAGCAAAGAGGGACAGAATCAGAGCAAGTGATTATAATGATTTTTTTTTAACTTTATTGTAAAGAGACACTAGAGTGGATTCAGATCTAAAATATAATGTTTTTGTAATAAAAATGATCTTAACATCATGACCCCTTCTATCTTGGTAAAAGTGTGGAAATATCCGTTCTTTCTTCGCTCCCCTGTCTCGCATCGCACTTGGCTCCCTCTTCATTGCCATGGCAATGATGTTACAGTGAGTCACCTCCACATCTCCCTCCTCCTCCTCCACACAGCCAAGGAGGAACATGGGAGCAAGAGAGAGAGACAGACAGAGAGATGTGGACAGAAAAGAGAGAGAGAGAGAGAAACAGAGAGAGCTGGGGGTGCAGTTTCCGTGGAAACAAGAGCGCGGGGGTCTCTCCCCAAACCCCATTGGTTCCCTGCTAGTTGGAATCAGCTTGCTCCCCACAACATTTGCAGCCAACAGAGTTACTGTTTCTGGGTCTCTGTCCACTCTCCTTGTTTCTGCAAATGCTTGCAGACAGGAAACGAAATGGTCAAAATCTCATTTTCTCTTTCATTCTACACACTGAAATTTGCAGTGTTGGTTTTATTAAGTTCCCCCCTGATCAAATAACATCATTCCCAAACTGAAATTTCTTTAGGACAATGCTGCTTTCCAGAACAAGATTTGCAACTCTTACAATCAAACAAAAAAAGCAAAATCCTACAGTTTTTCATTTTGGAAAGCTGGGAGAGACTATAGCCCAATTTGCTCCTCCAGCCTCCCATTAGCAATGTGAACTGATCCTGCAGGGGTTGGAGCATATTCCATCCTTTTACCTCTCGGTTGTCATGTAAATATGAAAAAAAACAATTTCCATGTGTGTGAAGAAGAGTATGAATTTAGGATGTATGAGCATGAAAAACATCATTTTTATCAAAGCCTGTTGCTCTCGGCTATTGCTCTTAATCTCCTCTTCTCCTCCGACTGTGATGCGTCTGGCGTCTCCCACAGTGATACCACACAATGACACCGGGCTCCTCTGCCCCTGGTATAATACGTCTCCCTATAACTCTGCAGTGCACTTCATGTCTGCTTCTTCTCGGCTTCACCCTCCTCTCTCTTTGTTCAGCTTCAACAGTTTAACCTTGTGCAGGACGCCAAAGACGGACGTTTGCTGTTGCTGTTTTTGCAAATAAAGAACTTCCCAAAACTCTAGAGATGAACTGATCAGGCTTTAAGTGGCCATCGCTGAATAACAGATTTTTTTAACTTATTTATATAAAGAAATTCTTGTAACTGAATAATTCATTTGTACATCACTCTTGTTGTGTATCTGTTTATTTATCAGCTCTTAAAAACAAGTCGTTGAAGTCAACTGAAGTAGCTTACAGTTTTGCTTTTCTAGGAACTTATCTCATGTTCACACTCTAAGAAAAAAAAAAAAGAAGAAAAAACCCTCCACAGTTTGATGCCAAGTGACGTGGCAAAATATCTCCACAAGTACTTTTCACTCACAACAATCACTGTTTCCAACCTCCGACTTGCTTCGGTTACTGAACGTTCTTATCTGGAGGCCGCACTGCATGACCGGTACGACTGTCAGATACTGATAACCTTCTGAAATCGGATGGAAGAACTGTTTCTCTGTGGAGCTTGTTAACAGTCTTTGGCCCCAACGATACTTTTTGCACCTGGATCTTAAGAATTAACGTCGCCTGTGAGAATTGTGTTGTGGTGGAAATTTAGTCCAAGCTCCTCAGTCAAGCACGTAAACACAAACAATACATTTTCAAATGTTTAAACTTGACCTTTAATAACATAAATTTAGCTAATTTTTAAAGTGCAATCAGTAATACTTTTATAACAAATTTATATCAGTAATGATTTCTTGGTTAATGTCAAGTTGTCATAACAAAGACATTTTGAATAATGTCAACTTGGTATTAAAAATGTCATAATTTACTGAATGACGCTTTATAAAAACAGTCATAAATATTCATGAAGGGTTATTTATGTTCATGACAGGTGTTATGTCATGTTTATGAAAGTGTCATGACAGCCTTATTCACCCCACTTCAAGTAAAGTGTTACCAAATGGAAAAAATATGGCCATCAATCTCAGGACAGGAAGATTTCTCAGCAGAAAATCATCAACAGTATCTGCTGATGAGCTGAAGGGATCCGTCAGTCTGGTAGGGAAACTGGTAGGTTAACTATTAGTTGTGCACTCAAAGAATCTGGCCTTTGGCCTTCAGAGGAGTGTCAACAAGAAAGCCATTAGTGAAAGAAAGTTAAAAAGACTTTTTATGAGATGGAAGCTTATAAAAAGCCACATAGTGGCCACAGCACAAGAACATGCTCTCGTCAGTTTAAAGTAAAAGGGAAGGTGGAGCTAAACACGAAGTAATCCTTAGAGGTTGCAGAAGACTTGAGACCATGACGAACATTCACCCTGCTGAGGGACAAAGTCTTAAAAACATAGACTGGTTAATAAAACGGCCCTGTCAAAGTCCAGGCCTAGATCCACCTGAGGATATGTGACAAACTGATGTGCAGAGATGCTCTTCACCTAATCTTAATTTTAATTCAGTTTACAATTATGCTCTACTTTGCGGTGTTGGTCTTCCACATAAAACCCCAAGTAGATTCATGAATGTTTGTTGGTTTAAAGGTGAAATTATTTTTGGAAGGTGCTGCATGTCAAACCAACAACACAGCTCATGTCTAAAAATGACCACAGCTTTGCGTCTCATTCCATAGAGTTAGATTTTGACTTTTGTCTCCAATAAGGCCATTTCCGGGGCAGGAATTTAAAAATAACCTGTTTTTATGACTATAGTGGCCAGAGCAAATGGAAATTGCTCATTTAGTATTGAGTACACAATTTACAAAGCACTTAACCGAACTGTAAACGGCCTTTCTGATGTCTGTGGAGCCTTATCCCAGGACAGAAATCAATATAATTTCTTCTGCTTTTTTTTCTTCTTCTTTCATCTGACTTTTCTTTTTCTTCTCTTTTAACATTAGACTAATGTCCCAGAAGGCTCAAACCTAGCTGTGGGAACAGCGTCTCCATTAAGCCAATCTCCAAGACGTAAATAGAGACGAGATAAAAATCCAAGTGAAACTCCTTTCTAAGACAAACTCAGAAAGCCAATCGCAGAAGCAATAGACGGTAAAACGTGGGACAAATGAAACCAATGATGGTGTGATCATTTCATCAGATGTAAAATAGAAAGGAACAAAAGGGCAATTCATGTGAGCTTTAACGTCTCCAAAGAATTACTTATGATTTCGCTCTTTAATTAGCAATCTGAAAATAATTACTAAAACAAATGTCTGATAGACATCTCTATTCGTTTTGATGTTTTTTGATGTTGATAGACTGACAGGGAGACACGGAATCTGAACCGATGTTTGATTCTGCTTTCCTATGCTCCTGGTTTAACTGAGGGACGGATACGAGCCAAGTCATTCCGACCTGGACATGTGACTCTCTGCAGCAATGAAACAGTTCACTGAATGTGACTTAGCTCTAATTGCGATTGTACTAATTGTAATTGTAATTAAATCCATGTTACATCCTGGTAGTAAATGTAAGAATAAGACACTGCCGATGGCCTTTTCTATCGATTTGAAGATGCACTGATATATCCTCAGTGATATATTTTTTAAATTAGGAGTCTAATCAGAAAGTTAAAACATTTCTAGTATTATCAGACTTGATCAGTCATTTTGTTTTGTTATCGTCTCCCTGTTCTTGTTAACTTTCCCAGTGCTTCTTTGCTTTTCCCTCCCCAGGATGTTTGTTTCACAGGGCCGAGGTTATGCTGCCCTCCAACTTTAATTCCCCGAGCCAGAATGACATCATCACAATGCTGCCTTGTTCAAGGAGTGCCTATTCATCACCCTGATCATCATCACCAGCATCAGCAGCTTCACCTGCATGCACACTCATACGCAAAGCGCACACACCTCGCTGGAAGCAGATAAAAGACAGGAGAGCCTCTGCCAGAAGCGGACAACTGCAAGCCGCAAAGAAAGAAAGGGGGCGGGGGGTTGAGGAACAAAGAGCGAGAAGATCCTGCTGGGGTAGGCAGAAACCCCTGACCTTTGCACTTAAAAACAATATATCTCAATGAAACCGCTGTAGACAAATCTGATGAGTCAGACATTAGGCTGCAGAGGGAAGAATAACAACATAAAAAGAAGAAGAGAGAAGCCCTGCATCCCGTCTAAAACACAAAAGACGCACAATTCCTCCCTCAAACATCCAGAGCTCTGTGTTCGAGTTACAGAGCGTGGAGAATGATTATTTGTATAATCAATCATTATTATTATATTATTTTTTACATGCATGTGAGCATTGTTTTGTGCTTTAGCGACTTAATCTTTGATAATAACCTGAAGTCAGAAACATCAGTGCAGACTCACGTAGTCATGGAAAGCCTTGGCTTCACTGGAGTGTTCACACGTGTCTCTCCTCTCTGGAGCTGCACAGTAAAGGTCCCAGAAAACACTGCAACATACAGGAAGTGACGCCGAGTCAAAAAATAAATATCAAGAGAGAAGGACAAAAAACATAAGGAAAGGGAAAAATGGTTTGGTCTTTAATGT
>CAEGAF010011490.1:0-10274 GCA_903067075.1 Micropoecilia bifurca
GCATATTTAAATATGCTTAGTGGCTATAACAATAGAATAGGAATGGAATATTCTGATATTGATGTATGATGAGCATAGTACAAAGCATACAGCCGTTCATAATATTAATATAACTATACGAACACAAATAAATAATGATTAATACTGAATTGTGTGTATGTATACATATGTTTCTAGCTTCAGAGATTCAGCAGCTGAGATTGAGTCCAAAATCCGGTGTGAGATTGTTCCGTGCTGCAGTGAATCCTTCTCTCTTTAAAGATATTTCCCACTTCTTCCTCACATCCGGTCTTTAGGAAACCTTCAAAACAAAAACGGAAGATTTGGGACGTATCTTACTTTTGACAGAGTGAAAGAATTACACATAAATAATACTTTCTTTCTTAATAATACAGGTCTTAAACACCTGTGTAAACTTTGCTGGTGAATGTTATAACACATAATATATTTTTTATAATATATGTAACATTGTTTCATTTCTATGTAGGCTCTTGTGTCAGATAATCTAAATCAATGTTAGAGAATATTTTTTTTAGATTTACGGAATCTCAGTTAGCCTTATAGCGGGGCTGAACCCCATATTACACCAATGATATTTGGATATTTTTAATTTGAAACTGGACCAGTTGAAAGACTGTTTGTTTAACCTTGCCTCTACACTTTTGTCCTTACAGAACTGTTTTTCTGTAAGGACAATACAGCAGATTGCATATTGCTGTAAACTATTTTCATTAAATAGCATAATTACCATTTTCCCTAGAGTAAGTGTTAATTATGCTGTAACACACCCTACTCACCACAAGTTATCTTGAAGGAACACTTAAATGTCAACACGTACACAGCTTAGCATGTTTAGACATTTTTTCTTAAAAAATGTCTAAACATTTAGAAAAGGGGAGCACAGATACAAGCCTATGCACTGTTAACCCTGCCATACCACTAACTTTACAAACAGCACTCATTTCTGATTTTGGCTATATTTTATATGTCAGATAATTTCAAGACAAATAGGACACATACGCCTTATTCTTGTTTTTAAGTAATGTTTTCATTTTATCAGAGACAGTGACGACGTCTCTGTCGAAGTGGGTGGACTTCGCCTGGAACAAATTATTTAAAAATGACAACAATGATATTTATGAGTCTCACGGCCCTCCCTTGAGTGCTTGCTTTGACCAATCGCTTTTTGCCTGTATAAACCTATCTCAATGCTCCCTTCACAACTGTTTGAAATTTAACATTTTCATAGTTGCATAAAATAATCACCCACATGCGTATATATAGATGCAAATATGTTGTGGAGAATCGAACATTTATAGCGTCCCTTGTGTTGTTGCAAACGTAAGTCACTCTGCTTACCTTCTAAATTGTCCAAACAAGACTTCTTTCATGTAGTTTTAAAAATTCCTACAGCACTCAAAACGCATCATCAGTTTTCAACGTACACAATTGGTGACGTTTACCATAACGTAATGGCGGTTGACTGAACGGTTTTGAATTCTTATCTGCTTTTCGGGGTCTGCGCGGTAAAATGACCTGTTTTATTGGTAAAAAGGATTTTTAGGTTTACTACTATAATGGATTCTGTTGATGATGACGACGTGTCCCTCCCTATTGATTTCGACGGAAGGTAAAAACTAAAACAAGGAAAGCTAGCGGGCTGCTGCTACCTAGCATGTCTGACCGTTGTATGTTGAAGCTAAATCATATTATAAATCTGTCACCTAACGCTCTATTTGCTTCCACTTAGTCAACATTTATTATGCCATACTGACTTGCATGTTGAGAGTTATTAAACTAAATAGCTTTTTGTATGTTAATATACGGAAATGGCATTTCTAGGTGTTAGTATTGCATCTTATTTTGTATTGTTTTTTTTTTTTTTAATCTTACTTGAACGTGTCATAATTGAGAAGCTTTTAAGGATATGTTAACGTCCAAAACTGTTTAAGACGGTTAACCGTTGTTTCGGTTGGTCTTGCTATATAAACTAAATAGCTTTTTGTATATTAATATACGGAAATGGCATTTTTAGGCGTTAGTATTGCATCTTATTTTGTATTGTTTTTTTTTTTATCTTACGTGGACTTTTCATAATGGAGAAGCTTTTAAGGATATGTTAACGTCCAAAACAGTTTATTAAGACGGTTAACCGTTAACCGTTGTTTCGGTTGGTCTTGCTATATAAACTAAATCGCTTTTTGTATATTAATCTACGGAAATGGCATTTTTAGGCGTTAGTATTACATCTTATTTTGTATTGTTTTTTTTAATCTTACGTGAACGTTTCATAATGGAGAAGCTTTTAAGGATATGTTAACGTCCAAACCCGTTTAAGACCAACCGAAACAATGCTATTAACTAGTCAGGGTTGCATTGGGAATGAATAGTCCCATCACTTGTCATTTTGACAGTACATAATCGATGTGTATTTTTACCTAGCTTGTGTTATAAAATTGTTATTTCCAATAGATCAATTAAGCAATATCGTATAAGGACTAGACTACGATGCCTGTAGATGTAAACAGTGTTTTTTTTTTTAAAAAAGAGATGTCATATCAATCTGATTGGATGATGCTGTGATATGACTGCGATGGTAGGGCGGCATTTGAGCTGTTATTCTGGGTGTATTAAAGCGGAAATTATGAGCCAATGTGCTCCGGCTGTAGCAGCGACGTCCCCCTCTTTGCTTTGTGCAAGAGGGGGAGTTATCATGCCGAATTTCTTTTCAGTTTGGGTTTCCCCCCCACTCGTGCTTTCCCTAACTGAAGATTGTGATTGTGGTAGGTAAACATACAGCGCTTGTTGAATTAGCTAGTTCATAGCTTTCCTCTTTCGCTCGAAACTAGTTATATCTGTGCTGTTTTGTTTCAACTTGTATCGATGGTTGTTTTACCTTAAACTGACACAATCCAGCTGTGCTGTGGGAAAGCGGCCATGCAGGTGGTAAGCTTGCCTCCGTAATTTAAGATGTCAGCTGATATGTGTGGTGTGAGTTACTTATTGGCTAATTCTGAAACCTGATTCATGTTGCTGTTTCAGTGTTGTTAAAAATATGAAATTTGTTCTGATGGCTCATGTAATGGGTGGAGTTTTCTTTTTTTATATAAGATTGTTCAAAATGATGTGTGTTTAGTTGCTTTCATGTTTGACATTTGCAACAACAAAGTGAGAAAAAGAGGAAGTCATTGTTTACAGAATCCTGCATTGTTTCCATTTGAGGGGTTACTATGTATGAGGCACTGACAAAACACTGTGGCCTATTTTATGTTTTAGTTTCAATAAAGGTCATTTTTAAACAAAAACAGTACATATTTTGGCTACCACTGCTGTCACTGTACTGTGTTGACTCTTGGTTTACACAGGAAGAGGCTGCTTGGCATGTGAAACCTCAGTGATGCAATGATTGTCCACACAGAGTTAGTGGCGTTCAGTGTTTTTTAGCGGAATGTTGCATTACACTGGGCAGTTTTATGATCGTTACTTTTCACATTACATCTATTATTTTTATTTTAGTGTGTTTTTGCTTAACCAGATTAAACACCTATATAGACCAAGATTTCTTTCACAAGAGTAACCTGGTCGAGAAAGGCTGCTGCACACTTTATATTAGACAAGACGGATAGACAACAAAAACAAACATAGCAAATGTATAAAGTGCAATTTGTTTTTTTTTTTAAATTACAGATTTACAAAAAGGTGTAATTTTTGTAAAAAAAAAAAAAAAAAGATTATTTTTTTAAATTCATGTTAACACATGTCTCCAACTTACTGTAAAATGTTATGTAACCTTCACAGTGTTTGCTGTTGGTTAAAGCAGAACAAAGACAGGGAAGATGCGTCATTATGGTAATAGGTTGACTCTGGAGATTATTTAAATATGTGCTTTATAACTCTTAGAGATATTTAAATTCCTTAAAAACACAGACTGGACACAATTTAAAAAAATAAAATATTCTAAGATGTGTAGCGTCTTACAAAAGTGCTCATAGCGCTTGAACCTTTGCACGTTTGTTATGTTACTGCCATAAAGTTGAGGGTGTTTTATTTGGATTTTATGTGATGTTTTGTTCCCCATCAATTTATAGTTTTACACAGATAAAAATCTGAAAAGTGTGATGTGCAAGTGTATTCTGCCCCAATGAGTCAGTATGAAACCGTGCTGACCAGTTTCCCTGTTCCTGGTTGTTCCAGTGTACGATGCTGATACCACCATGGTGCATTCAGGGTAGAGTGCAGTGTTAGTTTTCTCTTAAGCAAAGCCCCTTTTAATGTGCTGGCTCCCTAAATGGATTTCAGAGCAAAAGGGAATGAAATACTTATCCATGTTGCACTTTTCAGTTTTTTATTTGTAAAACGTTTAGAAAATGATGTTTCATTTTCCTTCAGCATTGCAATTATGCAATACTTAGTGTTGTTCTATTTCACAAATTCCCAATAAAATGAGTTGACCTTTGTGGCTATTAGGTGACACAATGTGGAAAAGATCAAGAATACTGTAAATATCAGACTCGGTAATTATTATTTTCCAAAACAGAGTATTTCTTTGATTACATCTTGCCGTAAGTTTTAAATAAATAATTATTTGTCTTACTGGTGCGTCGTTCATTTAGAAGCTGAAGTATGTGTAATGTAAAGCAGTGGGAGGAGGTTTTTCAGGAGGTTTTTTGTATTATTAGATATGAAGGTCAAAGCACAGGGTGTGGAACATACAATTGGAACCACTTAGGTCTTTTGTTTTTTATATAAGGCTCATTTCTCATGCCTTAGGAAATCATTTTTTACAAATCAGCTGTGATGCATGTGGAAATGACGGGTACAGGCATACCCATTTGTGTTCTAGTTTGTTGCTGTCCAGATGTGTGTTGCTTTGTGCTTTGTTCTGAGTTAGAAACGCCACTGTCCCTTCACAGTGTGATGCTTTGCTGATTCTGGGCCACAGTACTCCGCTTATCTAGCAAATGAAAGCTCCTTCCAACCTCTATTTTTCTGTCTTCTCCTCCCTGTTTGAACACAAGAGCTTGGCTGCCTCTGGCACATGATGTCACTTACACACAATTCTTGTTTTCATGTCTTTGAAGGGACCTCTCATTAAAGACATACCTTTTCTTGCACCTTAACTAACACACTGTATGCATACACCTAAACAGAGTTTGAGTACTTAAAAAAAATCCAATTAAACAGTTTGGGTTAAACATTTTAGTCCTAGCAGTCAAAGTCCAGGTCTTGGACCATAGATAAAGAAAAACATAACAGCACACATACAGAGAAAGGACTCAATGGCAGAGTGAATGGAAATGAAGCGGATTCATTCTGAACCTATTTATGGAGCGTCCTTAGGGCTCAGTGGAACTAGCCAGTATGAGCAATACATAAACAACATGTGTCCCTGTTTCTCATATGATGTATATCAAGAGCAGAGCTTCATTTTGACTGCATCTTTCTCTCTTATTTCAACAGAATTTCAGGGAGAGATGAGAGTAAAACTGCTAAATTAAACTTGTGTCACAACAGATCGCTGTACGATTAACAAATGTATGTTTGTTTCCAGCTGCCAACTCTCGGACCCCATAAATATAGGAGAGCTTTCTCCAGACATCATGACAGGTACGGTAAAGCTTCCTTTGTTTCTTTTCTTGCCCATGTGTGCGATTCTCACGTGTATTAATTAATTCTGCTGCAAAATTGGCATGTCCTCCCACAATTTTATCTCCCAAAGCCTTAACGAGGCGCTAACAAGTTAACGTTGATCAGCAAACACCTTTCAAATTATATACTCACCTCTTTGTTTGCTGTATGCCAGTAGCTAACAGACTATTACATGCAAATGAATTAAAAACTATAGGTCATCATTATATGGAGCTGTTTCTTGTCAACTTATTTTCACTTTATGTAATTAGACAGAAAAATCTGGCATTTTATATTCATTTAGTTTTTTGATTAATGTGTCTTTTTTTGTTTAGAAGAAACAGAGATAGGGGGTTGGCTTTCCTACATATGACGATTTTGGCACACTTGAGTCCACTTACCATTTTGATTATCTCAAATAAACCTCTAATTCCACATTTTTGTTTGTATTCGTTAGCCTAAGGGATTGTGAGGGATCATCGTAAATAAACTGTAATTGTAGTTTTTGTTATTTGAAGCAAACCCTTGTACCCTTGTAATATATACTTTCACAGATTACAATTTAATTTTTGGCTTCCCTTTTTGGATTTTAGCTGTTCTTTAATTCTCTTGATGAAGATTTGATTCAGTTCATTAGAAACAGATGTGGTGATGGTAACTGATTTCCGCCGTTTTCTCTTTTGTTGCTAAAATGAACAAAAACATGAGCATGATAAGCTGTTGTTTTATCATACATTTTCATTACGGTACTTAAACATTCGTTTAGTAATTAAGTTTAAAAGCTTTTTTGGCTTCTCCACTTGTTCCTTGTGATCGTCTCGTGTAAATCTGTTTTGGTTGGCTGCGGTTGAAATATTGTGCACCCAAAATATTGTTTTTGCACTTCTCCATTTTGACGTTGCCTGTAAAATCAAGTGCTAAACTAAGATGGACTGTTTGTTGTTGTCTCAACAATCAACATCAGTAATTTTGTAGGACTTAGGTTCTAAAGCACAAATGAAGGACAATTGTATTTATTTTGCTAATGCTTCCTTTATTAACTTAGTTGTTCTTTTTGTTATATTTTAGTAAGTTACCCCTCCTTTCATTGCATCTTCTCAGTATTCTGCAGAAAGTTGAATGTTGCAAGCTGCAGTTTCTTTGATGTTCTGTAATAGCTTCCCCCAGCGTTGTAGGCAGCAATTAGCTTTAACACTTGACAAAAGTGCTTCTGAGTGGTGCCAAGAAGATCTTGAGTTAGAAATCACATCAAAGCATTGACCTGCCATAAAAATTGTCTGGAAATAAAAGTCTGCAAAATGTTACATGTCAAGAATGACTAAAGGTTTGTGTTATTTCACATTAGTGAAGACTCCTAAAAAAGAAAAAATGGATCTCTTAGGGAAGCCTTGAAAAGCACAGAGTTAGATTTTTTGAAGTGTGAAGATCTATGAAGAAAATGATTATAAAACATGTTTGCATTCAAATTGAACACTTGTCAAAAGTGTTGGATAAGTCTAAAATATTTAAAGGACATTATTTGCCATTGATTTGCCAAGTAGAACTTGGATATATGCCCTAATGCATTGATCATGCTGTTTTTGTTTTTAAGTTAATTAGACAGATGACCCAAAGCAAAAATACCCTCTCATGCATGTTAATTATTGAATAATTTAATCCAGAAGTAGAGCATGTTATAGAGTTTCAAGTAGAACTGATCTAAGTAAAGGCATAACCCAAAAAAACAACAACAATGGTGAAATATCCCCTATACTATATTAACAAAATGGAAGTCTACTTCAGCTTAGGCTTCTTTCATTATTTATGAAATTCAAGGCTAATGTCTTGCACTCAAAAGTTGGAAATGTAGTAAAAACTCTAGAATAAATCTGGAGAAGTATTAAATAAAAATAAATATAAAAAAATAGGACTCTAAGGAACGTATTAATGACCATCTAACAAATTTACTTTATTTGTATATTAACCATGTCTGTTGGGTTCATTTCAGTGTGAAAACCAACATAATGCTTACTTGGTAAAATATCCTACTCCAACTAAACCTTCTGAAGAGATTTAATTTAATTCTAAAATATATTTTTTGTTATTTCATAAGCATTTAATGTTTGTATATATCTTGGGAAAATGCAAGTAAGAGCCTGTGTGATGCACATTCACTGCCTGTTCCTGTTGAGCAGGAGCGAATTGTGAGTAAAGAGTTAGAGTTGGGAAATGTTTTGTTGTTGTACGGTTACAAGATCAGTGTCTCCGTACTTTAAAATAAAAAGCCCAGAGACTTCTTTCTCTTTTGCTTTCCTTCTCTCTGAAATAAAGGAGGGTGAATGTTGTAGCTTTTCATTTTAACCTCTGTGATTTCTACTGTGTTATGACTAATGTTTTGAAGTTTTTCCTTAATGTGGTGAAACTGTTTGCTGTTCTTCAGCTCCGTCGTTTCCTGAAAAGATGCCCCCCGTCAAAGTTATCACCTTGAAGGACTATGAGAATGTGAGTAAATGTATAAACTTTACACTTTTTTCTTGCATACAGACAATTGTTTATGATTCATTGTGGTGTAGTGAAGTAATTATGGTACATAAGAAGCCTGCTGATAGTTTAAAGATAATGCCTTAACCTACTGCTTCAGAAAAACAAGTTATGAACTTGATCCACTATTTTTTTCAAACCAAGACATTCCATTTATGGACATTTGGAGGATGAAGCATGTGTGTAGGAGGATGAGGGTTGAGGCGGGCTAAACCTTGCATTTCAGCATTTGAATGGAATGCATGTTCAGGTCCTGGGCTCACGCTTCAGACTGGCTGCACGATTCGAGGCTTTTAGAAGGGTCCAGACTTCTATCTCCTCCCTTCAGCAGTGCACCCAACCCCCACTTACCAGATGTATGCTGCTCTGACCCTCCAGCACAATGATGCACAGTCTGCTAAACACGTACAAGCCTCCCTTCCTTTTGAAAATAACCACATATGCCCCCTTTTATGCATTTGTGTAAATACTTTTTTCCACAAATATTGTTTCAAAGATTTGTCGCGTTGCTGCGTAGATGTCTTAAATGCATTTTATGTATAATAGGATTTGATCAGATACCTTTATGTTTAACAGCAAATTACAGCTCTGAAGAAAGAGAACTTTAATCTGAAGCTTCGCATTTACTTCTTGGAGGAGCATATGCAGCAGAAATGTGTTGACTCCACTGAAGAGCTTTTCAAAGAGGTATTATTTATTTTGTATCATATGCATCGTGCCATGGTATTTACGCAATTCTATCAGTGTTGTGTTTCATGCCTCTGACTAAAGTTGAAAGAGTTTGGAGGAACAGATCAAAAGATCATCTAGATTAAAAGTCCTAAGGTTATCTAATGGAATCTTAAAGCCTTTCTGTCCTTGGCCTCATTGGTTACACCAATCAGGCTTTTCCTGGCCCTTACAGCTTCCAGGTTTTTGGTGGGATCTGACCTGCCAATTTTAAACTTTAACTTATTGTTCTTATTTTTTAAGGATTATTAAACAAAAAATATGCTGCACTTTCCTTCATACTGATGTTAGTTTTTAATCCTAAAGAAATTAAATATTAGTCCAGTGTCTACATTAAAGCATTAATCCCTAAACTGTATCTTGTTGATGCATTTATTGACTGAAAATAGTGGGACTCCTTAGTTATGAGGCATTTATTGAACAGGAGAATAACAGAATTTTCTGTGTTTGACCCACCTATCAAAGCTAATCAAAAGAAAAGTGGCCAGTTCTGATGTCTGACAGATTGATTGGTGCATCTTAACTTTGAATTATTATTATTATTTGTTTGTTTGAACTTGCTCTTTATAAAGTTATTACTCTTTGTAGAACATAGAGCTTAAGGTGGACGTGGAGTCGATGAAGAGAGAGTTAGCTGAGAAACAGGAGCTGCTTGTGTCTGCATCGTACGTATTTCAGAAAACTCATGTCGACTGGCCGTAAATTTTCTACTATTAAATACGGATGTGCTAATTGACTTGAGGCAACCTGTGAATATTCATTCCAGTAATGCGTTGGAAAATCTAGCGAGTCGAGAATCGGGAGAACCCCAGCGAGTGAAAGAGCAAGCTCAGAGGGAGATGGACGCATTAAGAGATGTATTCAACAAAAGGATAGCAGACCTAGAACAGGTGAGTCCAAAATAATTTAAAAGATAAAGATCATGTAATACTTGTCATAAACAGTATAAACAATGTGTTCAGTTCTCTTATTTTAAAAAGATCATTTTTACTAGATCAACATTAGTTCTGCTAGTACATCTAATTAGTTCTGGAAATGAACAGTAGCATAAAAAATAGCATCTTTTTCCATATCTGCAGAATTTACGGGTAGCAGAAGAAGAAGTTGAGAGTATGGCGACCATTGCTGAACAGGAGAAGCTAAAGAATATAAACCTGGAGAAGCAACTTCTGGCTGTTGCTTCAACAGATATCCATGACCCGTTTTATCTCCCCAGAACAGCACTGGATTTACAGAAAGCTCTACTGGAGACAGACAAGTAAGAAACAAGATTATGTATGATTACTGGAGTATGTAACTTTTATTAAAAAAAATATTTTTTACATACCGTATTTTCCGCACTATAAGGCGCACCTAAAAACCTTAAATTTCCTCAAAAGCCGACAGTGCGCCTTATA
>CAEGAF010011505.1:0-20155 GCA_903067075.1 Micropoecilia bifurca
GTTGTTATTTTTTTTTGTGTTTAACCATTAATTTTATATTTTTTAAACAATTTTTTTTTTGGGGGCCCAATCCCGGGCCCCCCCCCCCCCCCCCCCAAACTTTCCACCTTATTTAAAGCCCCGCCTCCAGCACAGTTTGAACTGTTCCACTGTGATTGTGGCTGTGTGGCTTCTTGCTGACAACAATTCACCCAAAATCTCTGACTCCACTGATTTGATCTTTGGTTTGGTGAGCTTTTGTTTGAAGCAAAGCAGTATTGGTTTGCCATGCAATTTCTGCTTGATTGCTCATTGGAGCATTGTTTTATTAGAACCGTTGGCGTTGTTACCTGGGCTTCACCAAGACTGTCGCAGCTGATCGCGGTTTGGTGCCCTACTTCATGAAGGTAACCTAATCGCTGCTATTGTGCCGGTTCTGGCTCTGTTGTATTAAATAGGATGTAGCTAAACTTAATTTGATATTGTGCAGTATATTTATTTAATTTTATTTTCCTCACACTGCTTGAGTATTTGAGTTAATTTATTTTATTGATTATTTTGAAAGGGAACTTTGATTTCAACTTTAACCTTGAATTGATTAGTTGAAATATGATTCTTTTTGTTTAGATTATGGTTAATTTAACCTGATTGAGATATTTAATTGGCTTAATAATTGCATTTAATGTGTTTTGCATTTGTATGTTGGTACATTGTTGATAAAACCCTTAATAGGTTTTCTGGCCTTTTTAGGTCGAGTTTTTTTTGTTATTCATGATGGATCAGATCCTCTTCTCAGACCAAGATGGAGAGCTAGGAGAAAGAAGAACCCTATGATCTTTGAATTTATTTTGAAATAACTTGTCTCTCACTGTGTGTTTGTAATTGTTTGTTGTTGTTTTTTTTCCCCTTTTAAATCACAATATATACACAAAAAACTAAAACCATTGCTTCGTGTTTTCATTCACACCTCAGGCTCCTTAAAGAACCATCTTCTGATGCTGCTTTTCTAGCCGCAGTTGGCTGCCTAGCCCATAACTGTTACACTGGACAACACTGAGCATGCACCCAGAGCAGTGTTACTTGATATCGAGACCTAAATCTAATAAATAATCTGTGTCATGATTGACAAATCGTTTCACAGATTGTTCAATTTCTATTTTTTTCTTTCTGAAATTTACACCATCAGCTTTTTGTGGGAACTGTAATAAGTCATGCTGAGGATAAATGCCTTGTCGTTTATTTTAGAGCTTATAGCTCAGAGTTACAGATTGCGCGGATTTGCAACTTTTAAGAGGTTACATGTGCATGTTGCTCTTTTCACCTGAAAAGGTTTCCACTGAGATTAGGTCAAGGGGAAACGGGTGGGAATAGTACAGTTTAGAACAGCAGGGGGGCCTAGTGGGAGCAGAACATTATTAGGCAATTTAAAACAGAAGAACAGCCTAGAACGACAGGGAATGAGGAAAACGGGTAGAAGAGACTGAAAAAAAATCCACAATTTGGAAAATAAGTTTTGAAGTCAGAAGGAAAGGACAGTAAAGTAACAGATGCAATGGAAGACTGGTTAAAGCTGGAAAAGATGTAGATGTGGTGTGTGGTTTAGGGGATAAAGAGGTTAGTATTGAGATTAACAGGTTTAAGAGGAGAAAATGAGGAAGTAAAAAAAGAGAAGGAGGAGTAATGGGATATTTGGGAAGTGATGTTGAAATGGAAAGGAAAGCTAAAGGTGAGAGAAGTCTGCAACGAAAAGAATGACAGAAAAGGGAATGAGGAGATGCTGGGCAGGGAGGGGTGGGAATAAGGCGGAAAAAGTAGAAAAATAAGAATAAGAGAGTAGCTTGAGATTTAGGGTGTATATGGAGGAGAGAGTGGCAAAGAGGAGCATATTGTCCTTATCGGGGCGCTCCAGAAAGCCTGCTCCCTAATGGGGCTGGTGTGAAGGGGAAATGAGGACTAGGCCTGATGCTACCTGATTAGCCATGGACTCAAACACACATCAAAGATGAAGAAGAGAGGGAGTGTCTAGGTGCGCGTGTGTGCATGAGGTTGGGGGCCGAAAGGTTAGTCACCGTCACCTCCTTCAGCAAGGCCACGAATGAGAATCACTCTCACTTTTTCGTACACACTCAGATGCAGACGCATGACTATTTTCCCTCAGCCTTGAAAGGGCTGGCTGCTCTGAATAAAGGAGATCCTCTGAATCGGGAATGGAGGGGTATGGGGACGGGGGAGGATAGGAGGAGACGAAGGAGGGGTGAATAGACAAAAAAAAAGGCAGCAGGAGGTGTGGATGTGGAGAGGAAACAGGAAGGAAGGGAGAAAAGGAGAGCAAGACATCAAAAGGAGTCATCATGCTCCATATTAGAGGGATAATGAAATTAGCCTTTTAGCTAACGACATCTCCCGACGGCTCTGTTTTCAGCAGGCCAGACTGTGGCTGCCTCAGCACAAAACACAAAACACATTCAAAATGATCAGTGTGTGACCGGTCAGTGTTTCCGTTTGAAATTCAACCCTCAGACACCTACATCCCTTTCCTAACCCTCACCCTAAATTCATTACTGTCACACGCTCGCTCTGCTCTAATCGTATTCATCATCCTCACCATAGCCGCCCCTAGAACTCCCCTTAAAATTTCTATCAATGGGAACCCCACTATGGCTGCTGATGACCTTCATTAGCCTCCCTTTTCTTTCTTTCCCACATTCTATATTTGTTTTTCATCTCCTTCACACAGTGTGCGTTCACAGCTGTGCCCTCTCTTTGGATTCTCTCCTTCCTCCCTCATTACCGTTGCACACATTTGAAGCTTTTAGTTCATTTTACGCGTCTCGCACCTATTTCTTCGTACTGTACACCGTTTCCTCTGCCTGTACCGTCATCTTTTTATGTGTCACTTTTTTTTTTCTCATTACTGCTGCTCTGTGTTTCATTAGCATACAGAGTAAGAAGATGGCGCTCCTGGTAATCTGCGTGATTTGCCGGTGACAAAATGGAGGGCGTCATCAGAGGTCGCAGCGCCGGCATCAGCCGCCGAAACCGTTGTCGACGGCTGCCTGTCACGCGCCTCACGCTCACTCATATTTGAGGTGCGCGGGAGCGAAAAGAAAGAAACATAGATCTGTAATCAGGTGTGACACATCCAAGTGTAAATGCCGCAATCGTACCTGACAGCCACATACACACCAGCGGTGTTTGTGCTGTGGGCCGCCAGGATGCAAACAGACATTGACAGGTATCTGAATATACACTGAGATGCACATAAGAGCCGCTTTAATGAATACAGCCACTTTGTTTTGCTTCCTTCACGTTGTAGAAGTCAGGTTTAAAAAAAAATAAAAATCGTAATAGAGGGAGATGCGCACGTTAAGAGTGAAATGTCAAAATGATGACTTTTTTTTTATCTGCCAGTTCCCACAAATTATCACTTCAACGCACAGACAGCAACAAACTCGTAGTCAGTTTCATCTGAATTGATATCATTATAAACATTTGTTAATAGTGACCAATAAATGGAAAAAGTATAATTTGTTGTATTGTGTTTACTATCATAGAGAGTTTCTATCCTGAATTATGAACCCCATAAGGACCATCCCATTTACAAGAGAAAGGTAGAGGAAGAGCTGCAAAAAAAAAAATTGCTGTAACCAAGGGTTTAACAATAGAGCCATGTTGAGAAAAAAGACCGTATTGGTTTCATGAGAATAAGAGAATTAAGCTTATTTTTTAGGGGGGGAAAGTAATAATTAATTTTCTGTTTTTAGTGCGTAAATGTATGGCAGATTACAAACTGTGATTTAAAGAATCTGTACTAAGTGTAAGGCATAAGGGACTTTATGCTTGTCTAATTCTAAGGTGGTCCTGATGATAAGACCATTGAATGCACTGCACTTTGCTTTGCTTTGGTTTTGAAAAGAAAAGATTGTTTCTCAAGATCATTAAACATTTTTAGTTTCAAATGTGTCCATTTTCGTAATGCGTGGTAAGTTTATCCAAGTTTTTCAACAGTATGGCCGTAACTGTTGTATGTTGTATATTTTTTTTTCCTGAACAATTTGAAACAAGATATCTTTATTACTCAACAAGGAGACTACTGAGAACTTAACTTTTAAAGCGACTAAAGATTATTACACCACCAAAGTCAGGAAAAGAGTAAAAGTCCTAACCTTTGCAGACCCAGTGAATCGCATTTACAAAAACTGTCATGTTTTTAATTATTCTATTTGAGTATTACTTTTTCATCAAGGAAACGGCAATATACCGTGACAGGACAGCGTAACTAAATGCACAGGGTGTGTTGATCAGCTGATGATGTCCGCTTTTCCTAATTTTGACTAGAAATAATATTATTTCAAATTTTTCTCATGCTTGACAAGCCAACTGTGTTTCAACAAACCCTACCATACTGGACTTGAAAAATGACAAATGGGGAGGAAGAAGCGCCTGCTTCAACAATAAAGATTACAAAGCATGGTAGCCAAGAAGAGAAAGAGAAATAAAGAGTAAATGCAATGACAGAGTGAAGGATAAATTCTCAGGAGGCTCTGTTAAGTTGTATTACAGCGTAAGCTTGTCACTAATGGTGTCCCTGCCATGGTTATGAGTGCTGGAAATGCTTTGGTGCTAATAGACAGATTATGGAAAGAAACGAAGCATGTCCTGAAATCCTCTTAGCAAGGCTTCACCTTTTTATGTTTTTATTTCCTGCCATATTCTTTTCTGTCATCCCCCCCTTTTCTCCCTACCTTGGTGGCCTTGGCATTGTCTCGTTGGAAGTGTTTAATGTTTGATTGGTTCATGGTGTGGAACGTTGTCTCTTGCTTCCCTCGCTCTGTATCTTTTTCCGTCTCACACAGTTTTTTTTTTTTTTTCAAAAGGCACTTTATTTATTGTCCCTGGGGAGCGCTACATTATGCATTAACCTGTTCAATTATGCATTCATTTATGCAGCCGTTGCCTTATGTAAATGCACTTTATGATTAAACAAATTGTTTCACTGTTTGGCTGTGTGATTTCCTGCACTGAGTGTTTGCCAGTGACATCATAAAGCAATAGCAACAGACAAGAGTGTCTGAGGCAGCCAAGTCCTGCTTGTGCCCCGTTGAACTGGTGAACGACCACAGAGATTGCGAAAACCCACAATAGGATTTTGAAGCTTACGTTAAGTCAGCTAATGCATGAAGGCTCCCTCTCTTCAGTGACCTGTTGCTTAGTATTTGTTGATTTTGATTCTGCGTTGAATGTAGAATCAAAGCCATAACTGTGTACTGTTCAAAAATAAATGAAAAGAAACGGTAATTGGTAATGATTGTTTTTGTTTGTGCTTCAAGAATTTTTGCATATATGCAACTAGACTTGCAGAGCCGCCTCTTTTACGCCAGGAAAAGTCCATTTTTGGCCCCATGCAATTTTATGGAAGACTGTTTTGGCTTTTGATGGAAATGAGGGCGGTCATTCACTGATGCATGGAGGATACTCGTGCTTTGTATGTTGTGAAGGCTAAGGGCCTTGCTGTGTAATGGCATATAGAATGTGGCACTCTTGAAGATGGGGCCTTGGCAGTAGAACAATTGGATTAGTAAGGTTTAGAGCTAACATTCAGGAAATTAATAAATGATGTTTTTCTTCTACGTATGTTGGTTTCTGTGATAAAATTAAGGGTTATTTGCAAGAATGCAAAGTATATGTGTGCTTTTGTCAGAGAACGCCAAATCACGGGCTGAGATTTTGTTTTTGACAATCCTCACAGGCTAATCTGCTCTTAGCAATCAGAACATAGCTGTAAATAATACTTAGTGAGAATGATGCCTATGCTTTGTCTCAGGGTGTTTAAGACTTGGCAACAGGAAAACATCTTTGAGATGGACAGAAACAAGGGATGGCTGTTGCTTTTAACGGTTTCAAATCTGTCTTAAACTTAAATTTCTGGTGTTTGTCAAGAAGACGCTCAAAGCTTAATCTCTTTGAACCGCAGAGATGGAATGAATTAATTCAGGAAAATACATAGAAAAAGACAAATGGCGTCGCAAATGTTTTGAGGAATAATTAAAACGTGTAAAACAATATCGAGCTCATTTGTCATAAGGGCACTTTTATATTTTTCAGTTATTGGTGTAAGAAGGTACCCTAAATTATCGACGTTTACTCAATATGTTTTAGATTTGTTTGCAAAGTTACATGCACACCTAAACTCTCTTGTTATCTGCTCGAGCACAGGAAGGTTGACTTTTTCTCCGCAACATTTTGGCTGGAGAGCCCAGTGGAATCACAGAGCATGAGAAGCTCAGGCTGCGCATTGCCAGTAAATTATAAGATTAACTGGATGGATCTGTGCCACATAATTAAGGCGTATGTCACAGCAACGCCAGCGTGTCAAAAAGTTACAACCCTAAAGCGGGAGTTAATTTAAAGCAAATATGATTAATAGGCAACAAAGGCCTTTAAAGCCTCTTGTTGACTGAGGAAAGTTGCTCTGTATGTCTTAATCACAGCTATATATAGACTTTCTCCTATCTGACAAGAGAAATGAGCAGCCGTTTAAGACAGATGAACTGTGTCTGGATGGCGGGTAGACTTATCTCAACCACAGCCACACCTTTGATCTACTTCAGAATCTCCCACTGCTTTCCATCTGATACAGGCTATCTGATTTACTCACGCCACTGAGGGATGAGAAATTCTAGAAGAAAGGAGATGAATGGAATATGCATTAAGACACCCTGGCTATACAGAGAGTCTATTTTTCCACCTTACATTCCATCTTTTTTTTTTCATACACAACCATTTCTCAATCATGTGGTCATAATGCTGCGACTGTAAGCCGCCCCCCACGCGCCCCCTTCCCTCTCAGAGCATTGCCTCCATTCCTCTTTCTCCCTCTTTACCGCCATCGCTCTCTTTTTTTTTTTCCCCCTGCCTTCCTACTCGGCACACCTCCACCTCTCTCCCGTCTCTGCCAGGGTGTGAGTGAGTGATGGAGTTTTAGTGGACCCCGTGAGTGGTCCTGTGGTTTTTCAGTGCCACACATCAGAAGCAGAGCATTAGCCTTCTGCATGCTTCAGGAGTTTGGCTTGGCAGTGCACCAGGCCCTAACTACCTCCTCTCCAACACTCACTGCTGCCAGCGCAGAGCTAGATAAACTACCTGAAGCCCATTCACAATATGCTGCATGGAATTATGCTGATGTCTCACTGTTTACATTTGTATTCATTAACTTTTATAAGAACATCTGTGCATTTTTACGACATCCATTTCGCAAATGCAGCCTGACAAACAGTGAGTGGAAGTGGCTCCCCATCTGCATGATACACAGTAAATCCTAATTATCCAAACTTCAGAATGTACTTATTGTGCAAAATTAAGGGAATATGGATGGTAATACAAAAACACAGTCTATAAATTTTGTGAATTAATAATAAAGCTGCCAAAAGCAATGTTTTTTTCATCAAAAAAGATCCCGTTGGTGATTTTGGACCAAAGATAGCACTAGATATGTTCAGTTTATATATGTATGTGATAATATGGAGTATATTATATGTATTAAAAAGGGGGTGGGAGCTTTTTAGATGAAAAAACCCCACTTGCACAGCCCTTTCAGTTTCACATGCTCTGGCTGCAATCAAAAACAGACAAACATCGGTAATCTAAAGGGTCATGCACATTGTACAACATAAGCCTTGAACAGGATCAAACAAACATTTCTTCTTTTTTTTTTAACTATGTATTAGTGAGTGTGTTCTGACATTCTCTCATGTTGTCTGTTTCTACATTCCTAAAGCCACTTTTATTTTTGTCTATTTATGTATGTTTTTTTTTCTGTAACCTTCTTTGGATGTTGGGTGAAGAGGACATTATTCTCATCCTTGCACTCCGGGTCATTAAAACAAACTAGAGGTCCTTTCACTTGTGGACCTGCACGATTTTTTTTTTTTTTGTCCCTGTACATGTCTTTAAAAAGCAGTCGTTCTATAACTGACGGTGTGATGTAGGCAGAAGGGCGTCAGGAGTCACGATGGCAGACAGATAGCCTCAGGCTGTGCCACACACCATCTCCATTGCTTTTGTGTGCGTGTCTGTGTGTGTGTCTGCACATGTATGTCATATACTGTCCATATAAACTGTTCTTTATAGCTTGAATTATAAATATGCTGCTTTATTAAATGACAATCATTGAAATGCCATATAGTCTATACCCTCTGCAGTAAAAGTAAGGGAACTGATGCACTTCTATACATGAGGCTCCTGCTAACTCTTGGACGTACATCAGGGCTATGTACATTTGAAACAACTCCCAGGTTCTTATCATTTTTTAAAACATGTGCTCCATTGTGTGCTACACTTCGTTTGGTTGTGACCAGCATTAACAGATTCAATATCTAGGCATATAATATGCATAGCATTATGCTAATGCCGAACACTTCCATTGTTTTGTGTTTGCATTGGGACATGTGTAATTTTATTACCTATGTCTGGTAAGTGCAGCAGCTCAAAGCATGTGCATCCTGTGTAGTCTACATCTTAAAATGCAGATTCATTCAGATAAATAAAAAATAAAAAATCATTGGCTTTTTCGATTGTGTTTTTATATTATAATAAACTAAGTGAAATATGTTTTCATGTTTACATTTAGATGCATTGTCTTCCACAAGGAGTACATAGCAGACCCAGTTTACTAATCAACTACTTATCAGGGGAACCAACTCTTTTTAAAAGCAGAATCTCTTTTGAGCCTTTTTAAAGGAGAGCCTCTTTTAATCTCATTGACGTTAAAAGAGACGTAAATATTCACGAGAGTTTGTATGGAATATGAATGTAGCAGAGTTCAAAACCAAAAGTCAAACAATGTCATGCTAGGAAGCATCTGCAAACATCACTCAGGATGTTAAGAGTTTAAAACAAGACTTCAGAAAAAACATTAAACAAGTCTGACATGTTTTGTACGGCTGCATGAGGAAATCAGGTCCTTCTATTTTAAAAAAGAACTTGCCACACAGCTTACGTTTACCACATTGCATTCTAACAAACCAAAGCCCCTTGACTGGCACAAATACGACCAAAATGGAAATGTCTGGCAAGAATGTATTGGGAAAACAAACAATAAAGTATGTCAGCCACTAATGCTGCATACCAGCAGCCCAGCATAGGGGGAAGTGGTGCTTATTTCGGTTTGCTTTGCACCACTCTACCTGGGCAAATTACAGTCAATGTCCAATCATGAACTCATATGTATGCCGAATAATTTCGGAGTGAAATGTAAAACCGTCTGTGCGAAAGCTGACACTTAGCTGAGTGTGTTTTTTTGTTGCAGTACTATGATCTTGGGCACACAAATATACTGTGTCTATTTCAGAAAAAATAAAATAAAATAAAAAATTCCAGGTATTGCTCTGACCCAGTTAAAGTTCAGACCTCATCCTGACAGAAAGACTATTGCAACACCTGAAAAAAGTTGCATCAGTTTTTGTGAGAAAAGTTTCAATAAGCTTTAGAATCGTGCGTGTGCTTTTTTTTTGGCATTTTAATTCCCTTCTTACTTTTTTAATAAATAATGGTACCAAGTAATGTGTCGATGTTTTTTTTTCTGTATGTTTTTTGAAGTTGTGCATATTTATTATTAAGAGCTAGTAAGGACTGTGTGAGACAGAAAAGTTTCGAATCGTAACAGATCGTGCTCACCGGTTGCCATAAGCTTTGAGGCTCCGCCACTTCCAGGAAGACTTTTGTGCACTTCCCATCAGTGTTTTTTAGAAAATGATTCAGATATGTTTTACAGGGAAAGAAATTACTTTTTGATAGTACGACTATATGCCAAATGTAGCAGTTTATAGACATTAAGTCAAAAGCTATAGCTATACGCTAATGATGCTTAACTGGATGTTTAGTAATGCATGCATGCTCACACCCATACACTCATTTACGCATCCAAATGACAAAGACGAAGTTTGTGGGTGACACGTGAGCAGTCTCATGCCCGTCCATATATCTATGATAATGGTCACCATGCTGATGATCAAGGCTATTTACTTTAAATGGGTCATTATGAGCGGAAGACTCTACCTTGTGATGGTGATGAGGGGCTTTAAAAGATATATTGCCAAATGGGGAATAGGTGGTGATGATGAGCCACAGAAGTGTACTGCTATTCTGCGCCTTAATTCTCTCCCTGTGTCTCTCCACTTCATTGTCGCTTCACCTCTTTGTCCTTTGGTTCAATGTTCGAATAGCAAGTCAGGAGCAGTCAAGTGGCTGCCATTCCGGCACACAACAACGTGCCTCGGAATCCTTAAGGAACACGTCTGGGAATGTATTAGTAACACAAAGTCTGTTTTTATTGAATTATGAAGAATTTATGATAGCAATTTGATCCGGCATATCACTTTCAGCGAGGCTCTTGTTCTGCATGTTTTAAGATATAGAGCAGCTCTTCAGTATCTGTCTCTTTGGGGAGCTGGCGAGGAGCAGAGCGTGCTGTGTGACGCCTCACTCATCCCAATCACAGCTTTCAGGCTTCAAAGCAAATATGATGACTTAAATTTATATTTGACACGGTCATAATAAAACTACTTAAAACTATAAAGTCTCGGAATTCCCTCATTTTCACCAGCCCGTGTTTATCTCCACATTTTAATTAGTGAGCACCATTAATTTTAATTTTTTTAATTTTTTTTTTTTTTTTTTTACTTTGCTTTTTTTATCAGCAATCATTTACAAGCACAAGGATGATCGTGGTAATATTGTCGAATTATGGAACACATTCTCTGGGTTAATTAGGTTGTTCTTTTTAATTAGATTGTAATTGTGTGAATTGGTGTCTTTTCAAGGGGAAAGGAGGCCCATCAGCAAGCCCAGGCAGCTCAGGCTGTGGGCAACAGTGCCCTCTGGATGGTAAAAATAGAACTACATCAGTGTGGAGAAGCTGGGTCTTCCTGATTGATGCAAGTGGGGATGATAAGTAATCGAACATTCAAAGAACAATAGGAATTTATGAAGGATTGTGCTCTGAAATGTTTGAATTGTGAGTCGTAAACTAAATAGGCGTACTTGTTCTTATGCAGAAAACTTTGGTATAAAAGTTTCCAGATTTGAATTCTGAATTTAATATCTAAACACTCAACTACGCACATACGTTCATAAAGTTTGTGTAGTTCAATGACCAAACAAAACATAGCATTTTTTTTACTTTTTGTGGAGATCACAAATAATGCTTTAAAGAATCTTATTTTATATTTTGATAGTTCAATGTACTTTTAACAAGTAAGCAAAACAGCCAAATTGTTGTTGGTCCTTATGCAAAAGAATAGCAAAATGTCCTTTTATCTCCAGCACTCCAGCACTGTGTTCTTTCATGGAAAATATAAGTATCTGATACACAAATGTTCAGAATGAAATTTTTTAACACAATCTGCTTTTTGTCATTTTATTTTTGCTTTGTAATTTTCCCAACTGTCTTAAAGCTGGACCACCTTAATTACCATGACAGGTGCTGCTTATTTCAGTTTTCATACCATGATCCCCCATGTTTAGAGAAATGGCAAAGTTTCTTATAAGCAGAGGGAAACTATTTGCATTCTTCATTTTGATATATGACCAGTGAAAAAAAGGGGAGGGACAGCAGTAATACTCTTAAAGTCTTTTACCTGATATGAAGGATTTAAAAACCAAAAGAACGGCTAACACCAAACGCATTTGCAATTTTGAAACCTTTTTTTTAAAGATTTTGATACAAGTAACCAGACCCTTCTCAGTTTTTTTTCTTCTCAACCTTTTTGTGCTTAATGCCTGCATGTGGTTGCACACATGTTGCACACCAACGTCGCCCAACTCAACAATTCGACTGCTTTCCCTGTCTCTCCATCACGCCCACAAACTGCAACCAAAGCAGAGCACAGGTAAACACCGCTATCTCTGGGCCAATCCTTCATATGGGGTAAGGCAATTACAAACCCTGCATGTCACCTCGCCATGCCACCTACACACACACACACACACACACACACACACACACACACACACACACACACACACACACACACACACACACACACACACCTGGAGACACACCCCTCGATTTCCAACCACCTTGCGCACACTCACTATTTCATCTTTCTCTCATTCGCTCTCCCTCCTTCTCTGCATGTCATTCTCTGTCACTCGCCTGGTGCAAAATTGCACTGAAGCGAGCTGCCACAGTATTGAGGAATAGTGTCATATACTGGCAATTTCCTCCCCAGGTGTCAGGCATACTTTACCTTAATATGTCTGCAGCGACTCTTAATAAAACAGTCTTGTCTATATACATATCTCTACCGCAGACCGGCCCGTGCCACACTGCACACGGCACTCAATAGCATGCTGTTAAATATTTACCTCCGCTGAATGTCAGCGGAGGAGGAGTAGGCGGAGAGGAGACGGAGGAGAAAAATGGAAAAATGTGTCCCTGGCTGCTGTTTTAACTGTCTGGATCTGTTGCATGGAGAAATTCCATATCAGCCAGAATGTTTTAGGATATTGTGACGCCGTATCAGTGTAGTCTGCTTGCTTGAGTGAGGAACAGAAAAAAAGAAAAGGGGAGGGGGAAAAAAAGGAAGGCAAGAGGTGGAAATTGAAAAATAGTTGGATATTTGTGCCTCAGACAGGGAAGCAGAGGAAAGAGGAAGTATTTGCATGCAGCGAATTTTACTTGCTACTGTCTGCCTTTTATTCATGATTTCCAAGCCACATGCGATGTGTCAGAACTCTATTTATTGGCAAGCATTTGACTCAGAGAAACGACAGGCCTCCTGCGGTGAGCCGGGGCAGAACTTATTGACGGTAACCAAGAAAAACCTGTAACTTGGGATCAAGATCTACATCGCGTTGTTTATGCTTCTCATAGCAAGCTTAAATATTTATTTTTATATCCCAGTGATCCAGGGATGAAATGTATTACAGTGTGTCAAACTCTGCAAGAAAGAAATGGAAAGGTTTACAACACTTTAGGGAATAAGAAACAAAACCAAACATTTTACACTTGACCTTAATTTTCAGGCACATGATCCTGTGCTTCTGACATCTGGTACGTTTTAGCTTTAGTCTGGCTTTTTGCTCCTACTTTTTCATCGCATCTTGACCAGTAATACACAGAATACAACGCGTTCGTTGTATTCTGTGAGATAACGAAGGAAGAAAAAAGAATAACTCCGGGACATTGTGAATGACAGCATCTTGAGAAAGTATTCACAATTGTTGAGTGTCTTTTTTTTCTTTCTCATCTCACAACAAGACCTATATACATATTAGGAATTTTAATATTACGTAAACCAAAGAACACAACAGACAGATCTGAGACAAAGTTGTAGAGAGCTGTAGAAAAGTTGTGAAGAGCTATGTCATAAAACAATATCCCAGGCTTTGACTAGATCTCAGAGCACCGTTAAACCCATCACCTTCAAATGGAAGGAGTATGGCACGAGACATGGGTGTCCACCTCTGCACATCACCCTGAACGCATCATCCCCACAGCATGACACCATCGTCTTTCACTGTAGAGAAGCTCTTTTCAGCAAGGAAGATGGCCTCAATTGGCTCAGTCTTATGAAGACAAACCATGGTGACCAGCAAAGTCTTCTGCTGGTTGGAGACCAGCTAGAGCTACAGAAAAAATGGTACAGATCAAAGTGTATTCAGGTGTTACAAGGGTCAAAAGTTCAAACCTAAATGTACCTGAAACTCAAATGTAAAACTTGAAAGGATGCTATGCAAAAATAAATCTGAGCTTGAGCTGTGTTTCAATGCAAAAGTGGAAACAATTCCAGTCTCTAGATGTACAGGGCTGGTAGAAACAGAGTCCAGAAGCCGTAACGGCACAAACTGCAGCAGAAGGGAGGATGGACGCGCATGCATCCCAGACTTTTCAGTGTTGTATTTGCAAAAAACAAACAAAAAAAAAACTTTGGCATTTTTAATCTTCCTTAGATCCTATTCCGCATTGGTCTATTTGCTAGAGACCCAATAAACACATCAATGCTTGCATTTAACATAACCAAAGTGCTAAAAGTGTTCAAAGAGAACAATCATGCTTCTACGGCGCTCTATGACTTCACTCTTACTCCTCAATAGCAACAGACGAGAAAAAATAAAAAATTGGAAAGTTCAGTGTCCAACCCAGCAAATTTTGTCACCCAGCAGTGGTTTTAATTTGACTGAAAGTTAGAAAAAGTATCTCCTGGATGTTAACTATGTGGCAGGTGATCCTGATAATAATCACCAGCTTCAAGGGAGGAAAGCTAACATCTCCTTCAAGTGCAGATTTCCCAGCTCTGACTTAAAGTCAGAAATATTCTCTGCAAGGGGAAACAGAAAAAAGGAGGAAAAACGGCAGTTGGGTTTTTAATGACTTTCTGCGCATTAGAATAATCTGTCATTTCAATTAGTGGGATTGTCATCTGTGAGACGTCTCCCGCTGCACTTACGCATAGACACACCCCGAGCGTGCACACGTCGGCACACACATACCTATACCTTGAGGTTGTCATCTGTACCTCTCATGGGAGACAAGCAGGGGTGTCAAAGCAACCCCCCCTCCTCCCCAGTCCCACCATCCACCACACATGCAGACGTACCACCAACACCATCACCGCAACTACACACGCCATCCTTAAAAAACAAAGCAAGGTTTCAAGGGAAATTGCTTGACAGCAGCTTAAAAGCCAGTCAGGAATAACTTATCAGGCGAGGGCTGCCATCGTGCCTCACGGGGTCATTTCATTACGATTACCTTACCCTCCTTAACTCAAAGAGAGTGAAGAGAGAGAATGAGTAAGCGGGAGCAGTGGTGAGGGGGATGGGGAGGGGGGGTGCTAGGGGAGCACAGGTGGTATGGTGGTGATGGCAGGGAGGGGGTAAACTCTTCAAGAAACAGAAAGGAAGGGAGAAAAAAAAAACTTTCAGGAAGTGCTTAACTTTTACTTTTCTCCTTTCTCGCTCTCTGGTTTTAAAACTTGTCTCGGTAATGAGCTTACATCTTTCTCTGCTCTCCCCTACGATCTCCTCTTTCCTGCAGGTAGGACATTTCAAGCTGAAGAAATGAATTTACTTGGTCCCGTATATATTTTAAGGTTAACCTGGTCTTTGGGGCGTATTTGACCCCAGACTTCCGTGGCCTACAGGGCGTTTGTTGGCTTCGGCGTGCAACATGGCTTTAAAGCAGAGGGAAAAACAACTTCCTCTCATGTCCTGAGCAGTTATTGTATTCAGCTTTTTATGTTTGTTTCTTTGTTGAGGAGTAGTTGACCCACTTTTAAGTTGTTATTGGCTCTATCTATTTTTCAAGTCCGGGAAGCATATTTTTCGTTTCTTTTTTTTCTTTTTCTCCTCCTCAAGGCAATTAAGAGGCCTCTAGAAAATAAGACTGTATGGCATATAGGGATGATGTTATGATTGCTAATTATGCTCTGATGCGGCCCTGAGAAATGCTCTGCTCTCTGGCTTTTGTCTGGCCGACTTTGCCAGGCCCAGATAATATTTATGAAATGTAGACATTCTTGGGGCTAAGGCAGAGTCTTTATAATGGGAGACAGATGGGGTCTGCTTCGGATTAAGAACATCGACTCCGCTATCTGTGGGAACACCTCTCCTCCTCCGTCTGTGCGCGCGCCGACATCCGTGCACGGGACGTTTGCCCCGGTGCGTCTGCACGTTTGCACACCTAGGGGCTCACTCGTGTGCGACCATGTGCGCGCGTGTAAACGCGATTGTCTTTGACAGCCGTGCCGCGGTTATTTTTTAATGCATTTCTGAGTTATGATAACAGTCTAGCAGTCTGTTCCTTCCATTGGCTTCTATGGCTGACAGTGGAAAAGGGAATAATTCTACAAAAATGCTTCTCGGTAATAACAAAAAAATAAAAAATAAAATCCCTCACAATTACATAGCTGGAGTTCATTTGGGCCAAAGTGTCGCTGTTGCCAACAACCGAAGCCATGTTTCTGAGTTAATGCTTTTTCAGTCCTGGTTTATCAAAACCAATGAACGTCCAGAACCTCTATTAGATGAAGTGATATGCAATGTGGAGGCAAATTGGAGATAATATATTTTGGACAAATAACAATAGACACTGCAGTGTATGGTTTTTATTGCCAACATTACAACAGAATGAGCTAACACGCTAATGATGCCTTAATAAATGCAATAGCAAACATCTTTTGGACTGGTTCATTGCTCTGATTGCAATCTTTTGGAAGTTTCTAGAACCGGTCAAAGCAAGTGAAGACAACCTGTTGTAATCTGTGCCGTTGTGTTCAGCAGAGCAAATAAAGGCTGCAAAATCAAAGTTTCACGATCGAATCGGATGACCGTTTTATATGGCAGCAAATTGTAAAGTACCAAACTTCACCCCTTAATTTTAGGCTAAGCCAAGACTCAAACAGAAATATTACCACGACACAAAGAAGACTAAAGTTTAAGTTTAAGTTTAAGGTTAGCCTGGCACCTCAGCAAACATCTCCGTTTGCAATGATCTTTAAAAAAAAAAAGAGATGTGTATTTATGAAAAAAAAGTCTTGTATTTGCAGAGTCACAGTCATTTATAGAAAGAGAGAGAGACTTGGGAACCCTGCGATGACATCACATCAGAATATCATCTGTATTAACTTTTTTCCACACATCTTTTCATTTTTCCCTCTTTTTTTAAGTTTTCAACTCTGTTTTCTTTTATATATATACATCTTACTTTGTTTATTTCTTCCTATTGCTTGTTTTCTTATTCTGACCATCTATGTTTTTGTGTATTGTTCTTATGCATTCATCTCAAAACACCTCATCCTCCTGTGAAGCAGGTGTTGACAGGACAAGATGTATGTTTCAATAACCCACTCCGCTTAATGAAGAATTGCTAGCAAGACAAGGGAATCCTTCTCTGAATACAATGTATGTAAGGAAGCATAAACATGTGTATGTATGGACATGCTGTGTAAGAATTTTTTTTTTAGACACGTAATCCTGTCTAGAGCAGCACAGTCTGATCTTTCGTCTGAAAGAGACAGAAAATGGAGTAAAACATCAGTGATTGCATTACCATTGACCACGACTCGGATTCTACCAGCAAAAACACTGCTGCCATGAAATGCATTGGCGGAAATTCATAAAGACACTAACCCTATAGACCTGGAAAGAGGAAACCAGTAGTTTTGAAAGTGTTTTCTCACGTTAGAACTTCTTAAGCCTCGCTGGACTTTGCTCTTTCATTCAAAGAGTCTGAGACATCAAAGCGGCCTCTGTAATATGTAGCACATATTTCGAGCTTGAGTTTGCGCTGAGACAAGAGAAACAAGGCTGCACCCGCTCTGTTTCTTCCCACATTAATACTCATCCTCCACTAAATTGAGCAGATGGAAATTAAGTGACTCTGTTGAGGCCACATTAGTCCCATTTGGATGAGTGTCATTGAAAAGATAGGGAACAAAACTCAGTTGAATGACACTCTCGGCTCAATGAATTAGGTACAGTTGAGGATTAGCTCACAATGGAGGTCAATTGATTAACAGTGTTAAATACAGTGTTAAATGTACTTTGAAGGATAGACAAGGAAAAAGTGGAATGCAGCATGAAACTTTGCAGGCAATCGTTATTTACTACAGGTGATTTCTTTATTTTTTTTTATGCATAATCCTATTTTGCCAACTTGTGTTTTCCTCCCCGTCTAGCAACTGTTCTAGGAATATCAAAGACATGAATCTTCCCTCTTTTATCCTCCTTCTCTTCTCTCACTCCAAGTCTTTTATTCCTCTCCACCTCTGCCATATCTTCCCTGTCATATCCTGTCTTTTGTTGTATGCCTGGTTTCATTTCCCGACAATGGGGGTAAAAATTACATTTTAGCTGGAACGTTTCATGTAGCAAAGTACTAGGCAGTGTAATCTTTTTTTTTTTTTCTTTGCAGAGGTGAAAACATCAGGCTGCATTTACAGCACTTCATGTATGTAAATCAGAACTGTGATGCACACCTTCTGAGGCCGGCTAGACGATGCATTTAGACTGCTTAGGGGGCTGATTCAGCGTAAGCTTGCAGTGTTTATGTGCACGAGTCTGCATGTGTGTGTGAGTGTGTATTTTTTTTATTTTTTTTGCAGTGCATGAGTGAGTGTGGTTATGTCTGTAGGCCTCTGTTTATACCCTTTAGTGACAGCCTCAACATAATCTCAGCCTGCTCTACAGGCATGGAGGATGATACTTCAAAGTAAATACCTGCTAACAGACATTAGTTCATGTAAACAGGGCATATTCCTCCTAAGCTGACTGTGTGGCACTCTGTCTGTCTGCGTGTTCACGCAGGCTGTTGGCTCTTCGTGCGTGATCTTGCAGTCACATATTAATGTCATTAACAGCTGCGGCGACACGCGGTTTTGTCGACGTGCGCAAAAGTATTGTTTTGGACAATTGAGCGCGGACGGACGAACACGAACGCCTATCTGGAGGTATGTGAGGTGTGTTTGTCATATTTTCTCTGTAGTGGCAGGTGAGGGATACACATGTAATGAGGCTGTCTCTCCCTCATGGTTTAAACATGAGCACCAGAAAACGGAGGCACAGGGAGAATCGGCAGCGTTTTCTCCAGGCAGAGAATTAAAGAGGGGCCGAGCTTTGGGTTGTAGCAGTTTGCTGCATTTTACTGCAAAGGTAACCAATGTTTGTCTTTTAAAATCGAAGGAGGCTTTTTTTCTTTTTTTTACTTTGCTGTATTGATTTATTTTAATCACCCGTGGTGGAGTTCATAAAGGATGAAACATGAAAAATAATAATGCTGCACAATTTAAAGATTTTGCGGCGCTCGTTGGGATACGGGAGCGTTTAAAGGCCACACACGGCCACAAACAACGCTACACCTGATCAGAGCTCTATTATGTCTTCAAATCTATAAAATGTGGAATGCCTGCATCATCTTAATGTGCATTGCTTGGCATGTTTTCTACAAAGGCTGAATTGCTGTCTGACTTCTTCAAAATCCAGAGGCCTGTCTTTGTTTACTCTTTAGAGAAGCACGGGTGTGTGAATTAGAAAATTCTGTGTATTCTCAGAAGATAGTTTATCTTAGAAATGTCTTCCATCAGCTCTGACTAGCTTCTCAGTCCCTGATCAAAAAAAGCCTCCCTACAGCATGATGCTGCCACCACCACCCTGGTCCACAGTGGTGACTGTATGGTGAAGATGATGATGTGGTCGTTGTGATGTTTTCTTAAAACGATGTAAAAGAAAAAAAAAAAAGAAATCCATTAAGGAGTTTGTGATATATTGTTCTTCGGCTTTATGTTGAAGCCTCAACAGGCGTTTTCTTTGAGAAAACTTATTAAGCAGTAATTTAAAAAACTATTATGATATGCCAAACCATAGGGAAGTACACTGGACAACAAAAACAAAACAAAAATTAAACATGGGAACAGGTGCGTATAATGAATGATGTTTATTAACCTTTTCTTTGTTTTACAGCTTTCAAATAGTTAAACATTGTACATTTAAGCTTATTTAAATCATGTTTTTTTTCCTCTTCTTTACTATTTCAGTATACATCCAGCACTATTTTAACAAAATAAAAGAGGTTGTGTTAAAACTCAATAAAGTTAATGCGAGGAAATTATAAAAAAAAGAATTCAATTATGGCTTCTAATGATGATATAATTTTTACGAGTTGGCGCTGTAAGTTGGCACGTAATTTTTTTTTTTTTTTTCACAATTAGAAATTAGTGGAGCAGAAATAGTTTTTAGCAACAATATTTCTGATACGATTGTTAACTTGTGGCCACCGCATTGTTACAGAACTCCAACACATTGGCCATAACCTCACAGCCTCAAAACTTGAGAAGTAATGAGGTCGACCACGATCAGAATCCGTCTCATCCGTCTGTCATTTATTTGTAAGTTTTGAAAGTGAAAATTAGGTTCGGAGCTCCGCATGATTTACTGCAGTATACTATCTGTTGAGACAAATTACTTCCAAGTTAAACACCTTTACCCCATACTTCACAATGCTGCTGACAGGATATATATCAAGTGCACTTATCAACGCCATTATCACACCTCTAGATGCATTGGTCACTGAGCCTGTCCAAACGAGCCAGTTCATCCTTCACTGTATTTACGCCTCGGGGGGGGGGGGGGGGGGGGGGGGGGGGGGCGGGGGGGGGGGGGGGGGGGGGGGGGGGGC
>CAEGAF010011510.1:0-46987 GCA_903067075.1 Micropoecilia bifurca
GTTAGGTTTAGGCTTTAGAAATGAATGGAAGTCAATGGAAAGTCCCCACTTAGATAGCAGCGTAAGACTGTGTGTGTGTGTGTGTGTGTGTGTGTGTGTGTGTGTGTGTGTGTGTGTGCATATGTCTGTCTCAGTGGGTGGCAGGACAGCATTTTTGTGAAAGGGAGTGCTGTCTGTTACACATGTCTGATGAGCAGATTGAGACTCTGAAGATTTCAGGAAATGTCCCACGCAGATTCTTTCATTCACAGATCTGAGCAGCACAGCGGAAACACGCCTGTTCACATGTCCTTCTGCGTCTCTGGGAGACCCTGATATGATATGTGTGTGTGAGTGTGAGATGTAAAGGTAGCCACCTTGGCAGAGGTAATCTCATTTATCGTGCTGCCAGGTTTGGTGGTGGGATAGAAAAAAGATCCGATCTTCACACACTCACACATGCACTCTTGTAGCTTGAACAGGTGTGAACTTGCATAATTCTATTTATTTTTTGTGCTTTGTTTGCTTTTAGTGTTCTGAAAATAAGTTATCACTGGAAGCCTGAATAAACACATTATGTTTGCCTCTGCGGCACATAAATGAATCTCACTCAATCTCTTTCTGTTTGTGCAGGGGAGGCAAAAAACATTCCTCCATATCCGGGACCGAACAGGATGAGGGACTGCTACTGCACCGTTAACCTGGACCAAGAAGAGGTCTTCAGGACCAAGATTGTGGAAAAGTCACTTTGGTGCGTTTAAAGCCCCCTTTTCCATTGTCTCGTCTTCTTATGCAAAAATAATTAGGAAAAAGAAATTTTTTTCATATAAGTAAGGAAAAAAAACAGAACAATAGAATAGAATGACATGGCATTGTCATTCCCTCAATGCTTGGAATGTTTTTTTTAATCACTTATTTAAATTTTATTTAATGTAAGGATTTCTAATATAAACCCTATTTTCTTAGATTAAAGATGCACCAAAAAATTACGTTTTTGTATCATGCAACAAAGCGATTTCAATACTTAGTGTTTGAACTCAAACAAAGGCTTTTTACAGCAACATCTAAAGGTTATTTTGTTAGAAATCTGCCTCCCAGCATATTGGCCTTATCAACTCAGAGGAGGAGATGCAAGAGGCAGCCAACTTTCCAACAGAAGAGCCGATGGAAATGGTAGCAGCACAGAAACCGAATCACATGTTAGATTGCCATCATCTCCATGGATCACAAGCTTTAAATCCAGTCAGCTCTGAATCTGCTCACACTTCCATTGTGTGCAGGACTGCAGCTGCAGATGGAGGATACTGTGGACATTTTTGAGAGCAATAAAAGCAGCAGTTTGGTTTTGGTGTTTATAAAAGTTGTGAATTAATCAGTGTTGAGATTCACACAGTATAACCCTAATTAACAATGCCGAGGTTTGATGTTAAGACCACCCCCCCCACACACACACACACACACCAAATTCACTGTTCTGCTCATTATGTGATAATGATGGGAGTTCATATGTTTGCTGTGTAATAAGTGAGGCTATCTGCTCAGGTAACCCGCCTGTTGTGGGTTTCTAGATGGAGGCGTAATAAATAGTGTTCGTAGGTTCCCAAGGGCAGTTCTAAAAAACTTAAAAATAAATATAGTAACAGTTTGAAAGAGAGTGTGAACAGTTTTATTACTCCCAACATTTTACAGTATGGTATACCTTTAAACACAGAAGTTGATCCATAGCTAGTCTTAGCAGAAAGTCTAAGAGATATTGGTAAAAGTAACAAGCTCTGGCATCAGCCCGGTTGAGTTACTCTTCATATCTGGGCGCTATAAGCTCTGAAGTCCGCTCTTTTAAACAGCAGGTGTCACTACTGTGAAAATTGAAGCACAACACAGCATTGAAGGCAGCAGAAGAAGATTCGTTCGGAAAGTAGAGATTTTATACACAAACCTAAACAACTAGACATAAAAATTTTCACGTGGTCAGTTACATTTTCAGCTAATGTTTTCTAATAGTGAATAATGCGCTATTAGAAAACATAATAGCGCATTATTATGCGCTATTATGTTTTATTATGTTTATAGCTTCATTAGTTCCATTAGCATGTTGTTATTAATAACAATTATTAATAATTATTAATATTGCTATGAAGAGTTAAAATGATCATGAGGAAAAATGATAGCAAAATCGCCCATTTAGTCTTTTGCTGCGCATTGTTTTGTGTGGTAAATGCAGAAAAAAGGAAAGACAAAGTAGCATAAACTTGCTTTATATTTGCAGAATGTTTTTATTATTTGACTCTATTGTAAAATATACAAGTCTTTAATAAAGTGAAAAACTAAAAACAGTCATCAAGTCAGGTGATGATCATGAGATCGTTCAGGTAGCTCCTCAACTCCTAGAGTAAATTAAATAAAATGGCTAAATTACTGAGTTCAAATGAATTTATTAACTAGATCATTGATAAGTGTAGTCATGCTCCTTCCCATTCACTCATCTTCTCCTCTGTCTGTCTTCACATCCGCCACACAGCGGAAGACTTCGATAATTAGCAGCAGCAGCCCCGAGGGCTTGGCTCACGAGATTCTTATTGCTGTGATTTCTGCGGTTGTCCTTTAGGTGAGGCGAACTGTGGGAGCCGCTGAGCCTTCCAGCCAGCGGTCACAACAGGCCTTTTTGTTGCAGGCAAATAGGCTGCAAAATCCCTTTTCTTACTGATTCGTGGAAAGACATACCTGCAGGCTTTATTTTCCATGTGGGAGGTGATTAATTGACTGAATCAATCATGTCTGAATGTTGACAAGGATGTGGTTGGGGTGTTTACGCGAAGGTGAAAGTACACCTACAGCCTGGCTGCTGGTTGAGGACACTCCCAGTCACCAAGATGGGAAGAAAATGTTACAGACCCAGACGCTGTTTACAGATTAACCAGGTGATCCTTGGCTGAACTGTAACCGAGGAGACTTGGCCACTTCTTGTTTGATGGAGGAAATTTGCTTTTTCACCATTTGAGGGAAACAGATAGTTTTCTTGGGTTTGTTTTCGACCTCCTTCATTTCCCGGTCCAAGAACAAATGCGATAAAAGTTGAAAAATATCTACCCCAAAAACATCCCTGTTTGGGAGGAAGGACCTTCGGAATGAACTAAATGTGTGGGAGGAACCCAAACATTTCTCATGTCTCAGCATCTAATCCTCAACTTTGTGCTCTTTAAAACACGATATTTTAAGCAAACCTTGCTGTATATCACACTGTTTTTCAACCAAATTATCCAAATTTGTAAACCTAAGTGGAAATATGTAAGACTTGTGTTATTATTGTAAAATTTTTGCAGCATTAGTGTTTTGATACAGATTGTTTTATCTGTAGAATGATTGACTGTCAAGGATTGTTCATCACACACCAGTTTTCCGCCTGCAGTCACTATGTAGCATTTTAAGATTAATGCTGCATCACGCTGATTTTTTTGTTTTTCGTTGCGACATGGACTCTGCTGTTGTGGTGGACAGAGATCGGTGTCGCCTTTCACCCAGAGAAAGACCTGTTCTGAAAACGCAGACGAAAAACACCTGGTTAGATCAAATGTTTCAGAAAGTTAAAGTCCAGAAAAAACAAACAAAAAAAAACTTCTCGAAGACATAGTGGAAACAGCTTGTAATGAATAAAGTACGGGTGCACAATTTAAATAAAGCATATCGCAATTATGTTACTGAATATCGCAATGACAAAAGCAATTACTATTAAGCCACATCACAAAGCATTACATCACATGTTGGCTTTTAAACTGGCCAAATATATCATTGACATGCAGATTGTGAAAGCGCGGCACCTGACGTACGACATCCTGCAAAGTATTGCATGCAATCAGTTCTTTGGGATTATAATATTGCACACATTGAAATTGAGACGATGTTTGTGATTCAATAAAATGTGGCGCTCCTGTATTTACTTGACTCATGGATGAAGTGAATGAGTCTCATTACCTGTTAAAATGATTTGAAGGATGAATGACAATGTTTTTTTTCAGGGATCTTGGAAGATGTCTTAAACAAGGAACAAATTAGGTTTTGTATATTTATCAAAAATAGGATTTATGTAGAAAAACAACAATAATGCAATTTAGTATTTAAGCTAGCCACTGGAATTATTTCCTCAGTAATGAAAATAATATTACCAAATTTGACCGAATTAAACAAATAAGTAAAAACGTAAAATAATACTCAGAAAGTAATTAGAGTAAACTGAGTCCGTTCACAATATTCTGAACAAAGCCCTTTTTTGCAGTCTGTTGGTCGCTCAAATGGTTTTAAACAAAATTTGAAATTAAATCTGAAGGCATGATTTATTCTGAGTGAGAGGCAACTGTCTCTGGGTCTGTGGTTCACATGCATGACTCCACGCTCAACTGACAGGAAACATGTTCATACAACTGCAGTTCCAAATCAACACCATTATCTTCATTTTGGTTTGTTTTCAATCATTTGTTTAAACTTTGATCTTTAAAAAAAATCTAGAACATAAGATTAAAGGTGCTATTTTCTGGAAACTGCAGCTTCTCATTCAAGAATCCACACAGTAAACCTTGCAAGAGGAAAAACAACGTCAACACACTGATTACTTTTTAATAAAGTGATCCGTTGCGTGAGTTTCTGACCCCGGTCTGTCTCTTTCCTGCAGTCCTTTCTACGGGGAGGATTTCTACTGTGAGATCCCACGCAGCTTCAGACATCTCTCCTTCTACATTTTCGACAGGGATGTGTTCAGGAGGGACTCCAGCATTGGTGAGTCATAAGCTCATCTCTCTGTTTAATGCTCCCCTTTTAAACCCCATTATCATCTAATACCAAGCTTAAAAATCGACTTGCAGTGAAAAATCACAGTGTTTTTTAGCAGCTAAAGCTAAAAACACAGGTTTTTCTAGTAGGACACAAAAGGTGAATCAATTCATTAAACCCAATTTAAGCCTCTTCTTATTCAATTAATTTTTATGTTAGAATATTTTATAGTCTGAGTTTTATTCACTCATCAGATGCGATCATCCCTCGGCGCTGAGAATAATCGCCACCAATAATTACACCCTGTCTGACTGAGTCATGCTTCTCTTCCTGAGATCTGATTGGCTGCCAACAGGTGTTTGCACCCTGACGAGATCTAACTGGTCGCCAGTCACTGTCCTCAGCATGCTGAGTCAAAGATGTTTCACTGCTGCAATGGTGCTAAAAATAAAAGGCGTCTGGAGGTTTACAGTCTCGTCGCTCAGAGGTTCCTGCAGTCGCTCACGTTTCTCTTTGTTCAGGATCCAACTGATGTCAGTATACCAGAGTCAGTACGCCCTCAGCAGCTCCTACCAGTGCTAACAAGCTCAAACTTTAAACATCTCGAGTCTCAGTACCTCTCAGTAACATGCAGCAAATCTGAGTCAGCAAAATGGCTGCAAGCACCGTTGTGAGCTTTGGTTTCTCTCCAGAAAACCATGTGCAGACAGAGTTCGCAAAATAAAAATCAAAAGTCTTTTGAGTAAGCGGGAAGAAAATGACAAGATTTCAACCAAGATGATATTTAACTTTTAGAGGTTAATAGTTTTGTTATGTTTTTGTCTGGTACAGTTTTATGATGCGGACAAAAAGCAGAACCAGGGAGATGGCATTAGCTATTAGATTGACATTGAAATTTGTTTCAATTTCAATGTCAATGTCAATTTTCTTGATGTAGTACAAGTTTAAAATGGTTTGTTAAAACGATAACACAATGGAATACGTTGATGAAAAGAGAGAGAGAAAAAAAGCATTACAAAAAATAAGAGTAATAATAAGTAAATAATATAAAAATATAACATCACAGCTGAAAAGTTCAGTATCAGGCCTCAATTAAATGCCAACAAATAAAAACAAGTTTCAGGAAGCGATTTAAAATTATCTAAAAATGTTTTATTAAAGTTTTATGACTTTTACCACATCATCTCCCACATTTATTGTTACTTTGTTTTCTTTGTTATGTCGTGGGTATTATTTTATACTAAAAAAATTTGGGGGGGGGAATGCTATATTTAATCTGAGCACTTATTCAACAAGTAAACAGTTTGGTGTAAAGATAAAGTATATTCCTTATAAAATCATTGGTGGTACACATTTACCCTAAAAATACATTTAGTTTATTTTTATAGTTGGTTAGTGTGTCTCAGAATTTATAACTCGTAGTTTACTTTGGGTATATTTATGGTGTGGCACTTTTAAAAATGTGGGAAAAAAACATGAGAACATAAATACAAATGAATGGAGGCAGATTTGTCTTGAAGTTTAGAAAAGAGCAAGAAGAAAATCCAGTTAACTACTCAACTATACAACTGGAACTGGAATACAAAAAGCCTAATAAATGGCCAAAATTGATAATACCTCCACAAAACACTGCAGCTAAATTTTCAGTGTTTATTTCTCCTACCGCAACAATAGAGGAATAATAATTTACCAGTTGATTTTTCTGTGTGACCTATGACCTTCCATTGCTCTCTTATATAATAATCCCTGTGTATTTGCGATGAGTGGAAGTTTCTCGGTGGTTTCGGGTGTGTCGGTGTGACTCTAGGAATCTAAGTGGGTTTGATCACTTACCACAAACTGACATATCTTCACAACTCCGCCCTGATTGTGTGAATGATTGCAGGTGGTACGATTTACTTCCTGGGGTTATATCAAGGCCACCACAGCGCATGTTGTGTGTACTTTTTCTCCAGGTGCCTGTTTGGGTTACGCAAAGATGGATGGATGGATGTGTGAGGATTTACAGAGCATGAGCAGACATGTGAGCGCTGTGCGTGGGCCTTAGTCGAGCTTTTGCTGTAGATTAAATCTGAACACGTAGGCTTTTTTGGAAAGCATAAAGTGAGTCGCGTTTAGAGCTCATTTGTCTTTGTTTGCTGACGTGTGTGTATGTGTGTGTGTGTGTTTGTGTAGGCAAAGTTGCCGTGAAGAAAGAGGACCTGCAGAAATACCATGGGAAAGACACCTGGTTCCAGCTGCAGCCTGTCAGCGCTGACTCAGAAGTGCAGGTCAGTACAGAGAGAAAACAGAATCAAGCTTTCCAAACACCAAGCGGTTTTTCCTCTTTGTTTTTTTTTCTATCACAAAGAATCGCTCGTTGTTTGTTTTTATACTCGAATGGAAAATATGACATGAATATGTAAAATGCATTCACTCCTAAACTTTTTGACCAGCTTTTTTCAGTGAGAAACAAGTGCATGATCTCTACGTTCATGTGTAAAATCTGAGTCTGTAATTTTCTTTTATTTTACTTCTGAGTCGCCAGGCCTTTCTGCACTTATGTCCTGTTGATCATAATATATGGAAGTGTTTTGTGTATTTTTTTGTCCTTTACCTGTCCATTTTCTACATTTTTGCCACGTAACTAAAACAAACAAAAAAGTCATTCGGGCTTAAAAACACACCCAAAGACAGCTGTCAAATAAAGACCATTGTGACAAAACATCATAAAAATACAAATAACACGTCCAAAGAAAGGAATAAACGAGTGTTGAATCATGTTGGCTGATGGTATGGAATCAATAAAATATTCAAAAAATAAAAGTATTTTGGCATCAGTGAGGGGAAAACTTTACACTAGAGCGTCAACACAAAAATTACGCTTCTCTTTCATCCTGTTTCGGTTCTTCAGTTATTTCCTACTTCTCAAAAATGAATGACGTGTAAATAAGTTTAAGAACATCTGTTTTTGTTTTTTTTTTTAGGTCAGAATTGTCTTTTGTCATCACAGTCAGCTACAAAGATTAGACTGAAAGCTCAGGATTCAGCAGCAGCCAACCAAAACTGAACTGGCACATCCTCCCCTTTCATGATCTCTTGTCGCCAGGTTCCAGTGAAAGTCACAGTTGATCTAAACTGCTTTACCATCATACAACACTTTGGGCCTGCTTAGATGACGGATTCATATTTCTGCTTTGTTTGATCTTTTAATTATCCTTCCTCTGTTAAATTGCCATACAGTAGGCCCCGGGGGTTGTCGCTCCTTAACTTTAGAGAAATCTCTGGTTTCTTTCACATAGCTGTAAAAGAGCAATTTATTCAACTGAACTTCTTTGTGAATATTACCTCACGTTTTTAACCGGGCCATGTGCTTGTTGCGTATTTATGAAGCTGTAAATACGCTTCGGATCAGGACATTTTAAAGGCTGCATCACCGATATCAGAAAGTCGCTTTAACGTGAGCTTGAACATCATTCGCTAGCAATAAAAAAGAAGTTAAAATGTTCCACACAACAAACAATTTCTTCTGAATTTCCCATATCAAAGCAGGAATCACCCAGCGCCTCGCAAGCATACAGGATATGCATGTGTGTATTTGTACGATGCTGTGTCTGTGTGTTAATGTTGGGAGTCGAGACAGAACCCAAACAAACACAGCCTGTGTGCACCTGAAACATTCAAACCTGCAGGGTCAAAGTCACATGGATCTCTGTGTTTTCTGTGGAAATAATAATAAAAAAAAACATCCACTGACCTTTGTCACTTTCTGTTTGTGAGCAGAAGAGGAAAAATATGCAAAACCTTCTAGATCATCTTGAAAGAGGCCAAGTTTATTTCCTTTTCTGTTCAGAATGATCTGATTACAAACAAATTAGATGTAATCGTAGGACTTGTTAGAATGCAACATTCAAACCAGACTTGAAATGCATATTTATCCAATGGCAGCCTTTGCTGTCATGTTGAATAAAACGACATCGTAAAGCCTCAAACATTTCAGAAGTTGTTGGTAAGGAACCGTCAGTAGGAGGAACTCTCAGTATTTTTGCATCTTCCTCCAGCCGTATCCTGCTATTCTACCGTTGCAAAATAAAAACTAAAGCTCCTACTTTTTTGTTCAAATATGTGATTATGAATTGTAGTTGCTTGCAGTAACAATGAAATAGAATGAAAAAACATATCTCGCCTTTTTGGTCCCACAGCTGGAAAAGTGCAATGTTGTTGAAAATTTGATGTCTAGAAACAAGAACCCACCCACCCACCACACACTAATAACACTTAGTAGAAATGACTAACAGACTATCAGACAGCAGAAACTTTGAAATAAAGAAACATAAATACAAAATTCCGGTATGATAACAAGTGTTAAATATACAAACCTTAAATTTAAGAACAGGCAAGATTTTCAAACTCAACAACATTTTGTCACATGTACAGAAAACGAGTACAAACCAAGAATGCACACAAGTAGGTGTAAGTGTGTTGTGGTCCTTTGGGAGCTATGCTGATTGTAAGTCCGAGCATTGAAAGGACAAAAACTTTCAGCAAAAATTAAAGGACATTTTTTTCCTGATTGAATATTTTTCCAAACATGTCAAACATTCCCATTGTTAGTTTTTGTTTTTGTTGAGAATTAAAGTTTAATTTGCAGATAAACCATGTGGGGTTAAACTATCTTGATCTTAAAACCAAAAATCAACCCATGAATTGGTTTTAAACATTAAAAAAAACAAAACAATTGAGACAACATATGTGCTTGCAGCTTCCGAAAAAAATTAAGTGCTGAGTGCCTTTTCGCCACTTTCATTCATCGTGCTTTGTTTGCTGCGTGTGCAACATTTTCTGCCATTCACTATTCAGCACTGTCAGTCACCCACACTCGCAGACACACAGAGTGAACAGTGAGCAGTAACATCTGCAGACAGATGGGTGTGTGTAGCCCTGGAGCAGCGATCTGAAACAGAGACACATTCATCCGCAGAGCTGGGGAAGAGGAAGGATGCGTGAGAGACACACAGCTCTGAGAGAAAAGCCAAGGAGATGGATCAAATGAAGTAGGAAGATAGAGTGTCTCTCTTCTCTGTTTAATAGAGGACGCATTGTTTGGCCTTTGCATGCATGCATGTGTGCGAGCATGCATGCATGTGTGTGTGTGTGTGTGTGTTCCCTCCGTTTGAATGTCCCAGAAGCAGCAACGCCTGTGAGTTTGCATACTGATGTTATTAATTAATGGAGCTTTTCTAGACAGCTGCACCACTACACTGTCATTATGTCATTAATCCAGTCACTTCAGAAGGAAAATATCTCCAGCATGACAATCAGCCACAGTTATTCTGCTCCACTGTCAGGGGGTCGGGGGGATTACCGCTTGTTTACAGCTGAGTAGCTTTGATTAATAAAGAACCAAACAGAAACACACAAATCTTGAAAGAAGAAATATTGTCTGTCGGCGTGTTAGATGATTTCCTCATCAGCACGACAGCGCGCTTTGCCGTGTTTTATGACCGGCTCAAAACTGTGTTTAATTGAACGTCTCACAGCATGAAAACAAGTCTGTATATTAGAAAATGCCTTATGGCGTTATTAGATTCGATAAAAATAAGTATGAATGATGTGCCACGATTGTCAGCAGGCTTTGTAGGGGTGTGTAGAAAGAATAAAAATGAACTGAAATCAGGAAATTTTCAGATTGAAAATTTCAGATATGCATCTCATTTAATTGTGAATTTATCCTGTAATTCAGCAAAATAAAAATGTTGGAGAGAAGCAGCGAATAGTGGCACCTCTACCTAAAAAACATGATGCGCCATCTGCTACACGCTCAGGTTATTTGGGAAATATGCCATGAAAAAGCCATTTCTGTCCTACCATCACAAATGTAAGCATGTGACATTTGATAAATGCTGCTTGAACTTTAACGTGACCTAAGTGCTTTGGTAAAATGAGCCTAATTTTGACCTTTTTGATAATAAATACTACAGGTAGATGGACTGTGTAAAACATCAGGACATTTTAAATAAAAATCTTATTTTTTCTACAAAAAACATAAAACGGATCATCAACAGGTTAATGATCCAATCCAGCATGACTATCTGTCAGAACTAAATCCTTTTAGGGTGAACTGAAGAGAAGCGGATCCTGGACTCAGGATGACCGAAAGAGAGGAAAGGTCAACACTGTCTTTCTTTGTTCGCTTTCAGGTCCTGTCTTGTGAACTGTTAAAGTACTGATAGTAAAGGTGACAATATGGGCTGTACAGGAGACCAAAAGGTCCAAAAAAGGGGTTGAGGATGTTATCCTCATATTCAGTCTATTTCTGTCTCACGTGACTTACAACATGAAATAAATTAGATGTTGGATTATGTTTGTGTGTCTTACAGGGAAAAGTTCACCTCGAGCTGCGCCTGAGTGAAGTTATCACAGACAGTGGAGTGGTCAACCATAAACTGGCCACACGGTGAGTCTCTGTTTTATTGCTCATCAATCGTTTAAAATACCATTTTGTTCATTTTTAAAACATGTCTGACAATTTTTTTGACAGTGCAGTACAGTCACATTGGACCTACAATTCTCTGCATTGCAAAACCATTTTATTATTACATTTTGTTTTTCCCCTTTTCTTACGACTGTTATTGCTCATAATGGAGATTTGAGGGCAACAATGCACTGTTCATTAGTTCATTACGACATCTTATCTTACAACCACACAGAATAAGCAAGATGATTATGATGACGGTGGCAGATTGGTTAAATTATGTTTAACTCAAAATTTCCCAAATCAAAAGTCATAATATAAGAAACCTCTTTTTAGGGTGCTGTAGTGGTGCAAAGGCAAAGTACAACCCACATATGGAGGCCTTAGTCCTTGTGCTGGTAGTCACAGGTTCGATTCCCAGCCTGGCGACATTTGCCGCATGTCTTCCCCCTCTCTCACTACCCTCATTATTTCCTGTCAAGCTACTTTCAACTAAAAGCTGCCAGAAAAAGAAACTTTTTTTTTACTGTGTTGTTCCTTCTTTTGCCACATTTCACAGTTACTGACCTGCAGTACTGGAATTTTTCTGCATATGTTAGGGAAATACTTCTTCTCTTTATCATCACTGGTTTATTGTCACATTCTGATCCCTGTTGCTTACTGGAGTCCAGTAAGCAACAGGGATGTGTAGTGTACCAAACAAGAATAGTCTCTTTTAAAAACAAGCATAAAATATTCTGTCAGTTGCTAAGGGCTGAGTGCAGAGCATCGAGTGGTCTTCCAGCTCCTCGTGTTACTGTAGGGTTCCCAGCAGTGATTTATGCTTGCTGTGCTGCATATAGTTATGCTTTGAAACAGCAAGCTTTGCAATATTTGCCATTGTGGTGGTTTTGCTGCAGAATGCTTTATTTTGCTTTTGCACTGGTTGGCCTTATGACTGGAAATGAGTTGTTTTCTGCGTTTAATCATAATTCTTCAAAGTTTGTTTTTTTTAATGCGTCAGTTGGAAATCGCACCTTGTGCACTGTGTGCGTAAGGTACGATTGTTTATTGGTACGTTTCAGAGGAACCGGCGTGAATGGGATGAATGACACAGCCGTCGATGGGTCGTTGTGTGTTACCATGTGCTTCCGCAACGAGCAGTAAAGAGGTTTGATGATGAGCCAGTGTGGCTCTGCTCCCAGATCACATATTGGTAAGGAGCTTAGAGCGAAGAGCAGCAGGTCATCTCGTCAGATTTCTCTAGAAAGACATGTGAGAGCGAGGCGAAAGAGCTGCTGCCTGCATTCAGCCCCACAAACCAAAGAAATCATTCACACATGTAGGCTCATTCAGAAGATGAGTAAACGGAACTGAATTAGCCACAGACGTGATGTCTTCAACATTTGATCGTCGCATTTGCATATTTAGATTAGTTTTCTCTTAATAAAAATAATACCTTGACTCTTTGAAGCCACATCAAGAGATTATTTTGGAATATGTAAATTACCAACGCTTAGAATATCTCCAACATCTGCCAACTTTGACTCTGGTGACTATGATTTTGTCTTGGTGCTTGAAGAAACTTTGTTCGTAGAACAGAAAGCTTTAGAAATGGTCGGTCGTGGTGTTTAATTCAAGACTCATTGTATGACAGAGGGTTAAAAGGAACAACATTAATGAGGCTTTACAACTGGACTTTTCATTGTCTTAATAAATAGAAAGGACCTAACAGAGACGATCAAAGTGAAAATAATTATAAAGTATTCACGCCCTGTTTTTAATCTTTATGAGCAAATAAATCTTTGAAGTCTTAACTTTTGAAACTGAACATTTTGACCACTTATCCATTTCCAAATTGGAATTGGACAAACAACTACCCTCCAACACTGTGTTAATGAGAGGAACATTTTCTCAACATGGCTGCCTTTCTCAACACTTTAGGAAAAATATAGTAATGTTTCAATTTATGTGACTATTCCATTTCAAAATGTGTTCATAATTTTAAAATATACTAGCTTTTTTTTAGCAAGGCAAAAGTCATTGCTTTGGGTTTGGGGTGTTTGTTAGCACAAACACATGCAAATCAAGCATTAACTGATTTGAGAAACCACAACCACAGCAGCAGCAGTGCTTGTTTCTTGCTTTAAAATAAGAGCTATGTGTTAAGCTTTGATATTATACCACAGTGTTGGAGCTGTACAACAAATGAAATTGAAGCAATCATTTCAATATCAGTGTGCAATATGCAAATCACTACAGACTGCTTTGGTGCATTAGCATATTGCATGTTCATCCAGTTGGACGGACTTATTAAGTAAGATCAGTAAGAGGGACGGGAGCCTTTTGACGAAAGTCGTAAAGAGGTGCTGAGAAAAATTTAGAATATTTTAGGTTTACATATTGCAGTTTTCAACAGTAGTATCTCAGTTGCAAGTTTTCCTAATTGTGGAGCCATCAAAACATACAATTTAGTCATTACTATGTCAAACATTAAATTCCACTTATGAAAATATCTAGTTGTTCATAATACTTTTTTGACTTTTTATCCTATATGTTTGATTTTCAGGCCATATGTCAACTTACTTTTGCAAAAAACTTCACTTTTCTTATCAGGGGAGTAAAGAGCAGAAAAACATACCTATAGAGTCATTGTTAATGATACCTCATGAAACAGTGATTTTGACTAGGGGTACTTTTTTCAGGAATTACATTTTCCCCTGGTATTATTTTCATATTTGTGCTTTCAATGTTTCAGGCTCTGAGAAATTTCATTCAACACTAGTGCTAAAAGTCCCCAAATAAACCTACACTGGATTTTGCAGCACAACAGTCATGCCACGGTCACAGAGAAGACCTGTTGTCGGCGCCATCAGTGTGTCAAAAAATGACTGAAAAGCCAAATTTTGATTTCCTTCAGACTAATAACTTTAACATTTGGATCAGATAAAGAACATCCTGTTTGTCTTTAGAAGCAGTTTCAATAATTTGCCAACTCGACCTCAACATCTCTTGCTTCTATTTCTCCTTTTTGCATTTTGAAGTTGAACTTCCAAGTGGTGGACAAAGATTTAGATTTTCCAGTATATAAAATGTTTCTCAGTCGACGTGTCTCGTCTTTCTCTTTTCTTGACGAGTTACAGTGTGATGCTGATTGTTCTGGTTGCCTCATCATAGTTTGGATCTTAGTGTCTTGTGAGTTTCGTTTACTGTAGATGGCTTTAGATTTCATTTTCGTTTTCCAACTCTCAACCACAAATGTCACTGACTCAACTAAGTTCCCCTTCCTACTGAGGTTTTTGCTTCAGTCATCCGCCCTGTCACCCCCACTGCAAAAAAAAAAACTTTCTCCAGCATTTACTTCTTGTGTTTTGTTGTTAAATAAGAAAAAAAAAGAAGTGATAAATGAGAACAAGTAAGATCTTTGTGCTGGAGGTTACTGCTCTCATCAATGTGACATGGCAACACTGACCCATAATCAAGTGTATTTTATAATTGCAAGTTTGTTGAAGGAATCGAGGAAGCTGTGAAATAATTCTTCACCTCTTTTTTTTTCTTCTTTGAGTAATTGCCAGGACAGGAACCGTGGGTGCAGAAACACATTAGCCTAGAATGAGTAATGTTGACTATAACAAACAAGTCTGCTTGGCTGTCTGGTCTGTCAGAGCTCACGGCCGTGATGACAGAAAGAGGAGGCTGGATGTATTGTAGGCCAAGCAGGGGTTATATAAACCAGCTTACTGGACAGGAAGTGCTCCAGCATTAGCCAAGCTTAACCAGGCACACACCTTCCTCCTTATTACAGACGTATGTGTGTGTGTGTGTGTGTGTCTGCGTGTGCGTGTGTGTGTGCGTGCCAGGAGGATTGTGCAAGCTGGTCGTGTGTGTCAGTTCAGCTCTGGGAAGCGCTGTAATTTGCTGTTTAATTCGTCATGTTGTGTGACTCGCGGTGCATCACAGTGACACACAGGAAGTGATTGGTCCTCCGGGGTGCCCTGTTTGGGCGCTAATCCCCTTACAGCATGATGTCATGGTGCAGCAGGTCAGCCTCTATCCAGACAGGCATACATTCAAAGTATCTGTGGCGCATGCGTTCCAGTGAAAGATGGGTATTTTTAGGGCTTTCGACCAAATACGGTCTCATTGCATTCAATAAAAAAAAAATTTAAAAACCATTTCAGCGCTGCTGTCTAAAAGTTTTTTTTTCTAGACCTGTAACATGCTTGAAGTGAGACGAATGCAGAGATATAATATTCTCTCAACGCCTCCAGGATCTTTTTGTTGTTGTTGTTGTATTAATTGAAAAAGGAAGCAGTTTTTTTCTTCTCTGCAGCGGACAGACAGTGACGTTGTTAGTTACTGTTTGCTTGTCTAGCATTGTCTTTGAGGAGGTCGGACTACACAAAGTTCTAGATAAGACCCTTTTTTGTAACTGCGGGCGGATGCTAGACTCACTTTAAATACTTTTGAATTTTGTTGCCATTGTGAGTGCCTGTGGGATTTATCCAGAATCAATTTGATCATTATTTTACATAATAAAGCTGAGTTAAGCCATTTTTAGCACATGGACTCACCGCAGCTCCAGTGTTATCTATTAATAAAGTGATTATACACCAGTCATCAGAGCAGACAGTGTAAGATTGGAAGCTCACAGCTTTAATCTATTTCTTCGCTTGCGCAGATAGCAGGGACTTTGTTATCGTCTTGTTTCCTGGCACAATATTCTGTCTTCTGCTGTACAGGAGGATTGATGGAAGTACAGAGATCACATGTGGGAACCAGTGAACCAAAAAGCTCTGCAGAAGGCCGTGATTCGGCTTTGATTCCTAGTGGAAACTGCAAAGTCCCTCACTGTTTCATCATACTTTTAGCTGTGTAATAATGTGAAATTAAATATTGACTTAAGGGTCTCCAGGAGGAATTTTGAGCCACTTAACTCGCTAAGATCTGGTGCAGCCAGTGTGAGACTCCTGCTCAGTATTGTGCTGATGCGTCAACATCTATTTTTAACAGGGTGTTGGAGTGCCAAGGCCTTCCAATTGTCAATGGACAGTGTGATCCCTACGCTGCTGTATCCTTACTCGGTCCTTCGAGGTGAGCCTGGCTGTGGTTTTATATTTATCACTGGTCTGAATTGGGAAGACAACGCTTTATATATTTCTTTGTGTTTGCTCTGTAACTCAGGTCAGAGGCCAAGAAGACCAAGGTTAAGAGGAAAACCAACAATCCCCAGTTTGAGGAAACTTTCTACTTTGAGGTTGGTTAAGATAAATTTGCTCTTTACGGTGGATTCCGGTATACTAATCCTGAGTAAAAATAACAGTTTCATTGCATTAACACAAGAATTTAAAACAAAAATGTTGGACGTGTCATATTGCCCAGTGACCCAGTAGTCTATGGGCTGCTTTTCCATTGTAGAAGCGATCCAGACAACCGACCGCAGCCCTCCCGGGTCACACAACCCAATCGACTGATTGGGGGACACATTAGTATGATGTCACATTAGGCTCAAGCCCAGTGGTTTTTTTTACACCTTAGAATAAAATTAGGTAGCTTTAGAACTTTGTGAACCGGATCATTGACATTTCTTTGTATCTCTACAACCATATCTAAGATTTAAGAGATTTAAACTAACCGCAACCCAGTCCTTGAGCAGCACATAAATATTTGTCTCATCTTGGGCTCATTCCATGCATTGCTTTGGTGCAGAGTGCTTCAGACTGTATCTTTCAGTTTTCTCTTCTGCAACCTAGCACAAAGCAAAAACAGAGATTAGTGATCACATGGACATAAAGTGTTCTTCATCTGATTGCGTGCTCTGGACCTGAACATCTATCTGCTCTGTGCTCCAGTACTTCACAATTTGGGATGCTGATGTGGTCATACAAAGAAACTAGTGGTTCTGAACGACTTCTGCAGCAACTATGACGAGAATACAAATAAATTTTAAATTATGAAGTCTTTAATTCAGAAAACATTCAGTTAATGTGATTTGAAATTAAAGTCGCGCTGAAAAATCAGCATAAATGAATGCAAAAAGTAAAGTTATATTTATTTTTATGCTTCTGCATAATACAGTAAATACCGTTATAGTCACTTCTTCTCTGTCCCTGTTGACCCTCGGTTGCTGCAGCGTCGCACTGACATTTTTCCTGTGCTCCTCCCTCTGGCCTCCGCGCTGCCGCTCCAGTTGGACAAGAGCATGATTGATTCAGACAAACCAAACAATCTGGCCCATTGATTTCCGACAAGACCATCTTATTTCTTTCTAATTGCCACATGAACAGACCTACAGATACTCCGGGGTGTTTTCTGACCAAATCCTCTTTTCTGTTTCTCACTGATGCAGAAATATTACTCGTCTCTACTCTTTGTGTCCCTTAACTATGTTGTTTTTTTTATCAGCATGGATCATCACCAAAGTCTTAGCTGACATGTTCCTGAATCTTTTAAGCATAGTGGTCGATCTTTGGATCTTAATTTGACGCATGTTTGTAGGTTACGAGGCCACTGAGCTACACAAAGAGACAGTTTGATGTTGAAGAAGAGGACGTTGACAAACTGGCTCTGAGGTGAGCCATTTTCTGTCTTGACGGACTTAAAACTGAACTTTTCACTTTGAGTTCCAGCGACAACATATTGCTTGTGTTCAGGGTGGATCTGTGGAACGCCAGCAACCTGAAGTTTGGGGACGAGTTCCTGGGTGGGGTGCGAGTCCCTCTGCGGGTTCTGGGCCAAGCTGGAGTGCACGATGCCTGGTGAGACGGACAAATTTTCATCACTGAGTCCATATGATGAATTTATTGATTACGTTCTCTGTTTAAGACTCGATTAAAAGTGTTTAACATTGTCTAATTGCTTTTATTTAAAATTTTAAAAAGCAGCTGCTGCTACTCTCTTGTTATCTATACAGCCATAGAAAACTCTGTGACTCTGGCGCTTTATATGACATTTTGCTGAAAAGACTTTAAATTAGAAGAATGGTATGATGGAAAATTTTAGCAGCCTAGCTTTTTTTGACGCCAATAACTGTCCCAGAATTTTTTTTAAAGATTTTCTGTCCTAAAGAATACATTCGGGAGCTGAAATCCCTCCTCCTAATAATAGGAGGAGTGTAAATATAAATTTTTTAATGTTAATAGTTTGAGATCAAGTTCAAAATCAGAAAAAAATATAGAAATTACGATTTGATTTTAGCTCTTTTTTTTTTAGGTCTAAACCATCTGCATTTGTTGTTAAACCTCTGTATGTACCACATTTTGGTGCTAACTGTGGTTGATGTTGTTTTCCACAAATATCTTAGGAAACCATCTGGTGTGGTGAGCTGGAAGTGGAAAACAAAGACAACATTTCTAATGAATTTCCCCTCTGTTCAAATGCTCATCAGTCATCATTAAACATGACTAAAGGGCTCACAAGGGCTCAACAAAATAATAGATAGCCTACTGTTTTTGAGGCAGGAAGCTTGTAAAATGGAGCCTAAAATCCAGTGTAGATTTATTAAAACAGAGACTCGTTTGAGTCTTGGGTTTTATCCACACTCCAGATTTACAGTAAATGGTCTAGAAAGAGCTGTACAAACTGTCCTCAGGTAAATGGACTGGAAAAGCCTCCAGAAAGCTGCTGGTGCTTTGAACTAATTTATTTTGACTCATCAGTGTGTGTGGTTTTCATGTCATGACTCAGATTTTTATTTTAATTCCTGCCTTTTAGGTACTTTCTGCTACCCAGGGAGAACGGAGGGAAGTCCGTGAAAGTGGAAGACCTCGGCTCTCTGCGTCTAAACATCGTTTACACCGAGGACCACGTCTTCCCCTCCGAACACTACACTCCCCTCAGAGATCTGCTGCTGCAATCTGCTAACGCGGAGGTAACGTGAATGCCGCCGCCCGCCTGTCGGACCTGTCCGCCTGCGTTTTAAACCTCGCTGTCTTGTTTTCTGAACCTCCGCGACGTGTCTCTGTCCAGCCTGTGTCGGCGTCCACCGCACACATTCTGGGGGAAGTGTGTCGAGAGAAGCAGGAAGCTGCCATCCCGCTCGTGCGCCTCTTTCTTCATTACGGCAAAATAGTGCCTTTCATCAGTGCCATTGCTCATGCAGAAATCAACCGCACACAGTGAGTGATTTCAATACAGACAGCGGGAACGCAATACCACTCGCCCTCCAGCTTTATGATTGGCTTGCAAAAAAAAAACATGGCTGCATCTATTCAGAATCGCAAGGTTGTATATTGAGAATTTTCAATTCATTCTGTGTCAACACACGTTTAATTACAGAGGCGGTAGAAGTTCAGCTGAAGGGAAAATATTTTTTTTTCTGAAAAAATAGTTCCACCGTAATAAGATTTACCTTGGATATTAAATTACTACATGGTTTATTTCTCCTTGGATTTGTACTCTGTAAAAAAAATATATATATATATATTTTTTTTATGAATAGGGATCCAAACACCATTTTCCGGGGAAACTCGCTGACTTCAAAGTGCATCGATGAGACCATGAAGCTGGCTGGGATGCACTATCTGCAAGTTACGCTAAAACCGATCATAGACGAGGTATTGGAACACCTTTCATTTTACTGTCCCTTTCAAAAGTATATTAAAAGACATTTTAAACTGAAAATCTTTCCACATTTCTTCACCTTACAAATAAAATTATGAATGTTTTTAATCTGGGTTCCGTGTAATAGAGGAGCACTAGAGCATAATGGAAAGAAAATCATGGTTTTCAAAATGCATTTTGTATGCAGTCCCCTTTACTGTGATACCACTAATAAATGTCCAGTGAAGCACATTGCAATTTCACTGACCTTCATGTTTGTAATGTGGAAAAGTGGGTAGAAGTTTAAGGTTTGAATGCACCTTTCTTTTTTAGGTCTACATGTCTGAATATCTGTCTTAATAACATACTATCGCTCTTTCCCACAGATTTGCACAGAACACAAATCTTGCGAAATCGACCCCGTCAAGCTCAAGGAGTCAGAGAACTTGGAGACAAACAGAGTAGGAACAATTTGAAGCAGTCTGTCTGTCCGCGCTTCCATCGCTGTGTTATCCGGCCACTCTGACCCGACTTTTCCTCCTCCTCAGGAAAACCTTCGCCAGTACGTGGACCACATCTTCAACGTCATCACCACCTCCGGCGTCCGCTGTCCCACTGTCATGTGCGACATCTTCTTCTCCCTGAGGGAGTCGGCTGCCACTAGGTTTCAAGGTAAGCTCACTTTGTAGCGACTTCTGAGAGATGCAGGAAAACTGGGAATAAGCAACGGGAAGTGGAGGGTAGTAAAATAGCAGGAAGAGGAAGACTTACAAGGACACCAAGTGTACATGCAGTGGGTAACGGGAAGTACTTTTATGTTTGCTCTCTGTCCCAAAACCACTGAGGTGCTTTCAGGAAAATTATTGAATCATTTCATTAGACTCTGGTGCCCCCTGTTGGCCGTCATGAGCCACTGCAGTCGCAGGAGAAACAGTTGTTTCTGTCTCCAACTGTAGTTCGCTTGTGCTTCTTAAGTACGTCATAAAATTAGGAAAGCTCTCAAAGATGCATGATACAATCCATGTTCGTTTATTATAAACAAAACCTGCAAAATTTAATGTTTTCTGTGTGGCCAGTGTACTCCGTAGTCACTGGAAACACGATCTGTTTCCAGTAAACAAAGCATCACACAGTTCGCAGCACGTTCCTGCCCCTCGACACTGACGGAAACATGTGTAAAACATGCCTGCTGTTGTCTCCTCTCCTATCCAGTTGACCAAGATGTCCGATACACGGCCGTCAGCAGCTTCATCTTCCTGCGATTCTTTGCGCCGGCCATCCTCTCACCAAACTTGTTTCACCTACGGCCCCATCACCCCGTGAGTCAGATATTTACTGCTAACATGCGCTCTGTTTGCGCCGCCATCTGCATCCGGTGAAAGCGCTCGTCGAAAAGCAAAAGATTCGACTTTATTTCTCTGTTGTTTGCGGAACCAGGTTGAGGAGAGAATTTAAGCGAAATGCTTCGAATCACAGTTGGGTAGGATAAATAATAATTTTTGTGTTTTGCGTCTGTAGGATCCCGCCACTTCAAGGACCCTCACCCTCATCTCCAAGACAATACAGACTCTTGGAAGTCTCGCCAAGTCTAAATCTGTGAGTTGCTCTGCATCAACCTGGTTCTGTCTAACACTCTTATGCTATTCAGCTCAAAACAAAGATACCAGCTTCTTACTTCCTGTCTCCTTTTTATCCCTTTTTTTGTTTGTTTTCTTTTCAAGGCCAATTTCAAAGAGTCCTACATGGCTGCGTTTTACGACTACTTCAATGAGCAGAAATATGCAGATGCTGTAAAGAATGTGAGTGTCTGCTTCTTCTCTCAGACACTTGGCAGACTGTTCAGTGACACTGACTTTTATTTGGGATGAGTTAGAAGAAAAACAGTTAGATGGGAAATGAGCTGCGTTTTTAAAAACACGTCCACAATGTGAAGGAGTAGCAGGGCTTCTTGGTGGAAAAGCAATAAATTTGTGTGAATGGAAAAGAAGTTTATTTAAAGAGTTTGTTACTAATCCCATTGTCCAAACATTTAACTAGAGCTTCTACTATTAACTCTTTAAAGGGTGGCTTAAAAAGACACTGAAGAGTTTACCTTTGGAAATAATGCTAGTTTGACATAAAATATGTGAAAGGAGTGCTGGGAATATCTGGGATTTGACCGAACGCATCCTTCATTTGCCTTCACAGTTTCTGGACCTGATCTCCACCTCTGGCAAATGGGATCAGAAAAGCATTGAAACACCGATCATGCTCAAGGAGGGGTAAGGAGACCCGTTAACGTTGTTTTTAATGTGAATTTTATGAAAACATTACAAATACACAAGTCAAATGTAAAGATAAACCATGAGGCTGTTGCAAAATTGTTTCTTAACCTTAGACATGACAGCAAGCAGAGTTGGAGATGAATTTAAGGACTAACCGCACTAACGAGTGAAATTAAATAAATCTTAAGCCGTTGTTGTCGGCCGCAGTTTGTTCACCTCAGTGTTTCTCTGAATGTAAAGATGGCTGCCTATGCTCAACTTCAGCCACAATATAATAGGATAAATGCTCTACAGAAGCTTTAGTTTGTATTAGGTTTTTTTTCTGGTTTCACTTGATGACATCATGTGGTGTTGAGCAGCGTAGCTAATTAGAACTTCCTTAAAAAGATACACAAACTAATCATTTAATACAACTTTTTTTTAATTTAAATAAAAGTACTTAATTTATGGATTCTGTTACCTTTCAGTCATTTTCTTCTAATGTCTGAATTAAAAAGAAAAAACGAGTGAAAACAGGAACCACAGCAGAGTTTAGCTCTGAAACGTGACCCTTAACGTGAGGCAAAGCACAGATCCTCTTCCATCAACACTCCCAGTAGCTGTTGATCTGTGATCACTAACAAGGTCAGAACCTGACTCATCAGCAACCCCACCCTCTTGTTTTTCTGCTCCCTGCCGTAGGAGTGTAAAAGTCACTATAAAGAGGGTTGATGGGAAGGGGCCTAAAGCCCCAAAGGGCAGGTAAGAGCTTCTGCATATAAAGGCTTAGCCTTGGTGACCCCTCCCCTCCCACTCCCGCCTCTTGTGTTTGCGCTGTGACTTCCCCCAAAATGATTTGTCTCCCACCGTCATTATGTGCAAACTTTACACTTTATATCCCTTTGTAGACAAGAAACTGTTGAAACTGTTGTTGCATTTCCTGATGCGGCGACGGTTTCTGCACCCAGAGTGTGATTTGGTAACTCCACTGTGCTCGTGTGACGTACAGCGTCAAGCTTAAGTCCCGCTTACCTTGGCGGCGCTAATGGCTCAGATTGACCCGTCCCATTATTCCAGACACGCTTGGTGTGACGACGACAGCCAGACTCGGTTAACTCACAAACATTTCCACGATCTCATATCTGCCCGCATCCCTGACTTCTCGCTCTCTGCATCCAGTGCGTGACCATGTCACTGCCCAAAACAGAGGATTTAGATCTGATCCAGGATCTGTGAAATAGTGAGAGATTTAGGGGTTTAGATTCCTGCAGATTTATGTTCCTTGTGTTCCTGTAGAAAGTCATCCTGCTCTCTACTTTCCTTTATGCCGTCATGCCCAATGATTTTACATGTTTTACCAAGAACAACAAGCACGCTGCCAAACTGGAGACACTTATGGATATTCATCAAAAGCTCCTCCAGCACCCTTAATCTTTGGTTAAACCAACGCAGGTGTTTCCTTCTTTAAACTGGAAGAACATGAATGTACTAGTGTGCATGTAATTATTGATTTAAAAAAAAAAGGTGCAAACTGTAAATCACTGATTCATAAATGTCACAAAATGAATAAAACTGCAGTTTATTATTTTGTTTTATGTTATTTGCTATTTGAGGACTTTTACCTTTTGGGCTTTCAGTTGTTTTATTAAAGTTTTTTTGATATAAAGTGCTGCGTGACACGCTGCATTTCAGAAATAGGAGAAAAATGACTCCCATCGAGGATTTTGTGGCTCATACCAATTTCAGGTTTTCTTTAAAGTCTGATTTTCTTTTGGCAGGATTACCTCTTAGCTGACTTTAAGCACTAAATGTTAGAAACTATGAAAGCAATGTGCTGCAAGTTTCTAAAAGAGGTAGGAGTTTGAAATAAATTATAAGATTGTTTCCATCTATACATCAGATTATACTGTTATTACTTGTCGGATTCTTACTACAAACTAAACACAGTGAATTAATAAAGAACATGTTTTTTTTTAGCATTAACAGACCAAAGAAACAGGACATTTCTTTGTTCTATGAACAAGAAATTATCTATTTTATATATTTGTCCCTAGTTAGAGACAATAAAGAGGTAAATGACCAGTTTTGACCACAGGTTGAGTCTTAAAAAATATAGCTGTAAGTCCATTTTTACTTAAATAGTAAGGAAATGAAACTGAAGGCATTTGTACACCAGTTAGGAAAATGTATAATTTATGCAACTTTATTGATTTTGGGAGTAAAATATGGAAAACCACTGATAGATTTTGATCAGCTGACCTGTCTGCTTTGTCTGAATTATTGACTGGTTTGTAAAACTGTAGTCTTCTGCTTCAGCTGTGACTATTTTAGCATATGGGAAAATCTGAATACGGACATCTCTCAAATCAGATCAAAAGTTCTTCCAAAAGGTTTATGTCAAATCTCTTCATCAGAGGTTTTTTTCCCCACATATAGTTAAAGCAATACATAAGCTCTTCAGACGAAACCTTTACGTGCATTTTGCTTAAAAAACTGCTCCATTTAACACTTGGGGTTAATTTTTGTGTTGTTTTTTTTTTGTTCTGCTCTCATTTTTCTGCAGATTTATGATAAAGAGAGCTCAGGGCAGAAACCGGTTTGGAATAAAGAACTTCAAGAAAAGATGGTTCCGACTCACCAACCACGAGTTCACCTATCACAAAACAAAAGGTGGGCTCAGCGAGTTCCCAGGAAAGATCTCACGCCGATCTCCTTGTCCGTTTACGTTTTGGTGGGCGTTTCCGTTTGGCTCAGCACAAGAGGGGGTGGGAATGTGCAGAGCTCTGCAGCACATTCGGTGCAGATTTAAGTTACTCGGCAGGCAGCTGGTTTGTGCAGCCACCCTTACTACTGACTGAAGCTAATCTGAAATTCTTTATTTAGAGTTGTATTTTTAGCACATGTTGCAGATAGGTTGCAGACAATTTTCTACAAACCAAAGATACTGAAAAGCCAACTTGCAGATGTTTTGAAAAATAATGTGTTTCGGGGTTATAATCTCAAAAACAGGATCCAAAATATGATTTCATTAAAATATCTTGATAGTTGCATTTTTGTCCCATGAAATAAGATTATACCTCTGTTTGACTGGCTCCTCTCAGCATTATTTGCTTTTTTTTTTTAGATTAGTTTGCACTTCTGTCTGATTGTGCTACCTTTTGCCTCCAGGAGAGGGCGCTCTGTGCAGCATTCCTATAGAGAACATCTTGGCTGTGGAGAGGCTAGAAGAGGAGTCGTTCAAGATGAAAAATGTGAGGACCGCTCCTCCCGAGATAATGCTCCAAAGAATTCCCTGCAAGCGCTTAAAATTTCTGCTCACTTGCTGCTTCTGCCCCTTCCTCCAGATGTTCCAGGTCATTCAGCCGGAGCGAGCGCTTTACATCCAAGCCAACAACTGTGTGGAGGCCCGAGACTGGATAGACATCCTGACCAAAGTCAGCCAGTGCAACCGCAAACGCCTGAGCACCTACCACCCGTCAGCCTACCTCAACGGCCACTGGCTCTGCTGCAAGCTGTCCGCAGACACGGCCCCGGGGTGTACGCCCTGCACCGGGTACGCGGAGCCTTCAAAGCACGCCCACGATCAGATTCTATTTGTTTTGCATCTCTTCTTCTCACCGTGTGCACGTGTTCACCTAATTTCAGCGGCTTACCTGCAAACATCCAGCTTGACGTAGATGGAGACAGAGAGACTGAGAGGATTTACTCCCTCTTCGGCACATACATGACCAAACTGATCAAAATGCAAGGTCAGACACCGGCGGCTCTGCCTCACGCGCTGCTTTCTACATGTGTGTATTTTCCACTTCATCTCCCATTTTCTCTGCGACTTCCCCCACGCAGAGGCCTGTGGAAGTAAGTCAGTGTACGACGGGCCCGAACAAGAGGAGTATTCCACCTTTGTCATCGACGACCCCCAGGAGACGTACAAAACCCTGAAGCAGATCATCTCGGCTGTGCAGACGTTGGAGCAGCAGCACACCAAGTACAAACGGGACAAGTTCAAGAAGACAAAGATAGGCAGCCAGTATGTGCTTCTGATACAATACATTTACTATGTTAGGTCAAATGTGAAGTGCCCTTCACTTTCACTACCCCTTCTGGTAAAGCTTTGTAAAAAATCTTTAAAATAAGCCAACTAGCAGAATAATAATAATAATAATAATAATAATAATAATTCACAAGTGGCTGCAGGAAGGTAGTAACTCACCTAAATTTGTGGAAAATTAACTATTTATTCTAAGGATTTTTATTGTATACTGGAAGGCTTTCTATCTTGTAGGTCACATGTTTCAAACTCTCAGCCCATGGGCCAAATCTGGCCAGCCATAAGTTTTTACGTGGTTCCTTAGAACCTTAGAACAGAATAGAATAGCATTTTATTAATCAAGTCACTGTAGTTTTACCTGTATACAGCCAAAAAACATCCATATGAAAAGATGTGTAATATCTAAGTTCGAGAGGTTCTCATCAAATGCATATTTTAACAGATTATTAGTGGGCAGTTTCATCAATGCTTTCTGCCACAACCCGCCTGTTGAAGGCATTCTTTATCTTGACGTGCCACAAAATTAAAACGAGTCTCCAGGTCGTTAGAGAGTAACTACCATTGACGGCCAGCAGGTGGTAGAATTGCACAAAGTCCTGAAACGTCAACAAAATCTAGATGAACCTAAAGTTCACGTTCACCTCTGAGAATTAAGTCACATCAGTTGTTTATGTAATGTCAGACTTTTTTGCATGTTTTGACCTCTGACACCTCACACCACCTTTGTTTTTTTGTCCTCTCAGGGAGCATCCGATCGGAGACAAGAGCTTTCAGTGCTACATTCGCCAGCAGTCTGAGAACACCACCTACTCTATCTAGCAGCAGCCCTGCATATTTTTCTCTCTTCTGCCCAGAACCAGCATATTTTTTTTCTTTACTGCAAGAAAACCCAACTCTAAAGCAGCCCAGCGTGTTCTGTTGAGTCATAAATCTGTCTTTTTCTTTTTCAAGATAAGATGAAAAAGGACAGGTGGGTCCAAGCCAAATAATTGTTCCGAGGTAACTCATGAGCTGCTTTGGCAACAGGGATCCCCTGATTTACTGATTCGTACAGTTGTTAAGGAAACCCGATGCCAGACTTTTAAGAGCTGCGTTGTGTCGGTTGGACCACACAACGGCGTCTCTGAACGCATTCCACAAAAACTGGAGAAACAAACGTCAGATCAGTGCGAAGAAAGAAGGGATGCAAAAGCTGAGCTATTCACACCACGCTTACATCAGCCCTGACGTCCTTCCTGCGGTGCGACGAGAGAATAAACTAAACATTTTCACTGGACACTGTTCACGGTGACCAACACGCACTTTAATTGCCTCCAGATCCTTGGATGAACAAGCCTCGCAGCACACTTTGAACATCTTCTGTTGTCTAAGTGTATTTTTTTCTTAATGATCGGTGATATGTTTTACTGCATTTCGCCCCCGACAGACCAAACTTAAGAAGGAAGAAAGGACTTTGTCCCTATGCACTTGAGTGTGTGGTTTTTCTTTTTTTTTGGTTATTGTTCTATTTTTTCCCCAGTTCCCCTCTTGTAAGGCTGCAAGTGTCAAGGGGACAAAAGAAGGGATCACTGGGACCAAGGAAATCTGAAAGTAGCTCAACGTTAGCTGTAAATTCCCACTCCATACACAATTTTATGTTTCTGTTTCATTGTTATCATCAGCACGGTAAGCCTGGTTTAGTTTCTCACGTACATTTGTGACTTGTATAGAGGATAGAAGAGAAGACTGCAGGTGTCATTAGCTGCTTACACAGAGTCTTTGTGTGCTCTAACATGACTTGACTGCATCCACCACTAAAATCAGTTCCACAAAGTCCCAGGTACTCTCAACTCCAACAAAGTTGGGTGTAATGTTGGTTGCATTGGTGACACGTTAGATAATAAACCAATTTATTTTAGAGTTTGGCTCTCATGTGATAATACAACTTGTTGCCAGTTTAGAGCCACCATCAGTAGGGTTCTGTGGTCATTTCACCACATTGTACTTTTGCAGTTTTAGTCGTTTGGTAGACTTCTGTTTCCGAAGAAAATAGGAGCCACTCTTCCTATCTATATTTTGATGATTTTGTACCTGCTTCAAAAATCTTTCATACAAAATCGGTTTCTGCTATGTAACAACTGAAATGTGTTTATCTACCAGCTGGAGGACTCTTTGGGTCATTTTGATCCAGTTGGGGAGGATTAGCGCTCATATTTCAAGTAGCCCAAACAGAGATTAGAAACAGAAATACTGGAAATAGTGTCATATAAATTATTTAAAACATACAATTATAAATAAATGAAAAAAAAGTAAAAGCTGGACGCAAATTTGGCAAAAGAGCGGTTGTTTTTAATCTGTGAACGCAGTTGTATGAGAGGCATTTAGAAAATGATCTCAACATAATGGCACATACAGTAAAAGACATGAAGGCACATCGGTGAATATTCAAATAAATCAGTCCCTGGGAGCTTTTAAGCACCTGTGGATCAGGAGTCCCAACTTTTAAGGCAGATAAACATATTTATTTTATTTTTAGTTTTTTTTATTGAAATGCCGCTTTCACACTAATGCTGTATATTAACAAAACTGAGAAACAAAATTCTCCATTCAAGCTATAATCTCACATGCTGCTTGGACTTAGTTTTTTTTTACTCTGTGTAGGTAGCTAAAGTCACTTTACTTATTTCATTGATATGCAGAGTGTTAGAAGAAGCCATTACAAAGATTTATTTTCCTTCCTACTATTCCATTTAATCTAACACAAGCCATATGTTTTGACATGGTTTGTGTGGAGCTGACATGTGTTGCTAAAAAGGTGCAGTCCTTGTGTTCGATGGGTCCTTTTGGAGAACTCGTCTCCTCTTCCCCTCCTTGTGTTGTGAATTATCTTATTTTTGTGCATTCCTCTGAGAAGCTGTCCGCTGTGAATCTTACCGGGCGCCAGCTCAGAATCCGTTGAAGGTACAGGGTTTATTGTTCTTGCTCGGTTCTTTTTGTCCCTTCGCTCTTTCCAAAGGCAGCCACTCTGACTTGAGCTCTCACTCTTGCCAAACCAGTGCATGTGAAGTGTAGCCGTAGCCCCGATGGACTCTTGAAAACAAAAGAAGAAGCAGATTTTGTATTTTCTGAAACTCAGCTCATGTATATTTAGCCTCACAGGTGTTCCCGTGAAAACAGGATCCCAACCAGTGCCAGTCATGATTTTTTCTAATATCAACTTTTTAAAAAGCAATCAAATAATTAAAAAAACAACAACTGTTATTTAGAGATGTATTTTTCGTCTAACAGCCTGAACTGTTTTAAAAAGCAGCTGAACGCTTATTCAAACAACATTCTTCTCGTCTTTGATGACTGTGGTGAATTTTAAGGAAGCTTCTTGTTTTCTATGTTGTCATACGCAAACCTTGAACTGAATGACTGGAGTAAGTGTGTGTGTGTGTAAGCGTGCGTGTGTGTGTATTCTTGTGGTGTTTTGATGATGGATTTTATCGACAATTAATTTAAACCTTTTGTAACAGGTCATTTATTAAAAACAACCACTGCCCACTATCGTGCTAAGGACACTGTTTCCCCACTTTGGCCTGATTTAGTGCTCCCCTTATAAATATATTTTATTCTTCTCCTCTAGAAAAAGAAAGAAATTCCTAGTAAATTATCATTTCTGAATTATTAAGAAAACAGTGTTGCTTTGACTTCTGAACAGTTTTTATTTTTTTCTCTTCAGTTGCTAATGCTCCTCAGGTGTATGAGACTGATATTTATTATAATTTTTCCAGTAAAGAGCCTGCTGAGGTGGTGCAGCGATGGCAGTTACGGTAAAAGCACCTCCTCCATCCCAAAAGCCCCCCAAATAAGGGGGGGACTGAATTATGCAATAAAGATGATATGCAATAATACCACAAATCAACAGTTTGCGTCTGCTGACCTTTTTGCAGGAAAATGCCTCTAATAGCAGAGAGATGGTATAAAGGGAAAACAGTGTATTTTGTACAAATATTTTAAAAGTATTAAAATAAGTGTGTTAAAATGTGTACATACAACTGAATGAACGGTGCAAATGTGATGTGTTTTTTTTCCCTGAATAACTAAATGAATACAATATTAATGTAAATCTGGTGTATGTGTCATTTGTACTTAACGTCCCTCAAGAGGTGTGCTTTATTATAGAAGTAGCATGTTCTATAGAAGATTATAGAAATGTTTGGGAAGCAAAGTGTTAGGTGTGATAAGCTATGTTTCACAGTTATGCCACCATCACCATTTCCCCAGATAAATATGCTGAAATGTTGCTAAAAGCTTTATTTTGGTCTCATTTTGGTCCACAAAAACATGCATATAACAGCCTTCTGGCTTGTATGTGTGTTTAAAACCAATTGTAGAAACTTAACAATTTCTTTTAAGACGGCTAGATTGCCTATTGTCAATTTACTTTGCAATGTATTCTTCTGACTAAACACCGACCAAGAAAGATCCAGTGTTATCTATAATATGTTTTTACAGAGACCCAATCTGCTTAAAAATATAGTATTTATGGTATTTGGGGTCAAAAGCCTCTCTACATGGGCTGCGCTTTATTAATTGTGCCACCATAGCACCCAACATTTTTAAAACTAACATTTTGGGCCTTATGGTGGTGCAGAGCACACAACACACATATGGAAGCCTTAGTCCTCAAAGCTGCCATCACAGGTTTGAGTCCCAGCCTGATGACCTTTGATGACTTTTGAGAAAAATGAGGTCGATGTTTGTGGTTCGAGTTGCTCCAAAATTAAGATGAATGCAAAACCTTTCTTAATAAATGTGAATATAAATATAGAGGGAGAAAATATCCACTTGCATCAACTACCTATAGCTTGCTAGCCAGATTAGCTCCATTCTAGATCTCAGCTTTGGGGGCCGTCCAAAAAAAAAAAAAAAAAAAAGCTGCACTTTGGACATCCAGTGATTTAGGAGATAAAACTCCTAAATCAAGGACATTTCATCCTCGTTTAACTTGGACATTAATATTTCTAAAACACCATAAAATATGCAATATTGCTCATTGGTTGAGTTGTGGGCTGCGGGCCCCCTGTCCTGTATTGTGCTTAGTGACGCTATTTTCCGCCTGAGTTCAGCCACATCGAGTAAACAAAAGCCAGAGAGCGTCAATAGCGTGTCAGCAGCGCTCCCTGGCTGCCTTCCTCCCTCCCTTCCTCTCCTTCACCCCACCACAAAAACACTTTCGGGAAAAATAAAGTTTGCCCCCCCCCGTCTTACCGACCTGCTCTCGGTCAGTCTAAGCCAAACCGTGGCCTGTTGCTGGAAGAACGGCTCGACTATGTGGAGGCAGAAGCGGGCTCTTCTTGGGAAACTCTGGGCTTGTCTCGTATTACTAGTGGCGCTCGCCGATGCTTATCGATGTAAGTACAGTCGCTGCATTTTGCAGGGTTTTTATTTATTTATTTTTTGCTGACATTAACGAAGCAGAGCTCGTCTAGTCAGGGCGCATTAAAACTCAAACCGTGGCCTCGGTTTGAGCTTTCAGTCTGGATGAAACCAGCTCAGAAAGTTGCAGGACTTTTACATTTTAGATAATCAGAGGGGGGAAGCGGAAGGGTCACGACTCTCCGTGGAACAAAAAGCCTGGACAACATGAGCCGCTTACAACAACTAGTGGGGGCTATTTCTGGGAAATAGCGGTTTCGCAATGGACTCTTTTCATTGCCAATTCATAGAGAAGCAATTTGGTTAGTCGAGAAACACATGGGCCAGCTGTCATGAGGGAAGAGACTCCTCTTGCATTCCTGTGGGGATCAGTCAGGCTTTGTTGTATTTCTATATTGCATTAATCACTATTGGAACCTCCAAATCAGCAAATCTCCTATTGTCTTTACACAAAGAAGCTGTGGCTGTTTGGAGACGGTAAAGATGTTTTCTGAACCAGGGTGTCTGTGTTAGTCCTGAACCAGAATACAGCTTCCCAGTTCCTGAGCAGGCAGCGGAGGGCCAACTCTCTGTTAGAGGAGACCAAGAAGGGCAACCTGGAGAGGGAGTGCATCGAGGAGGTGTGCAACAAGGAGGAGGCGAGGGAGATCTTCGAGAACCACCCGGAGACGGTAAGGGTCCTCCAGGGTTAGATCAGATGTTGCTGCATTTGCAGGATATGTCAGACTTTGACAACACCTTCAGCGGAAAATGAAGGAGAGGAGGATCAGGAATGGGGGAATGAAACAGAATATAGGGGAGCACTGAGAGAACACACACAGGCAGCGAAGTTGGAAGAAATGCAAAGCAAAAATAAAAAGCCTCCAGGTTTACTAGAAGTTGAATTTGCAGATCATGCTTCAGATATGTGAAAATCCTTGAAAACTTTGACAGAAGCTTAAGTTCACACATCTTCAAATGTGTTTTTCAGGTCATTTGTTTCAAATCATCGAAAGAAAAGCAACACGAGTACCAGATGAATAAAAAGTGGGTCAACTCCTGGTTGTTCGGACTTTAACTCGTGTCACATTTATTTACAAAGAATCCAAGAATCCAATGAAGCCGTGTGAACTAAAAAGGGTTCGCGGGCCTTTGGAGTAGAAAGCAGCCCACAGCATCACAGTCCCTCCACCATGCAATAGAACTTTAAGTCTTTTTCTGTCTTCTGACCCACCTGGAGGGTTTGTTGTTCTAAATAACATCTAATGGTTGTTATGGAGACTTGGTGATGGTAAAGATGCCACTCTTTACCTGCAGCTCTTTAACAAAGAGTTTTAGTTTACCTCCTGTTCCATTATGCTCCTGTTGCATATTGGAGGGATAAACGCCATTTAAACATGGATTTTTAATTTAAGGTTCATAGAAAGTCTGATCAACCTAAAAGAAATGTAAATAGAAACTAAGACACTGGTTCAGATACATTAACTTTGGACAAATGCTAAGGAAACCAATAATTGTAGCACTGGTGACTTAAATAATTAATTCTTCTGAACACTGGTACCAGGTTGATTTTGGACGTATTTTGTTCTAAGTCCTGAAGTATGAAACATCTAACATTTGTCACTTTTTTTTGACAGGAATACTTCTACCCCAAATATGTCTGTAAGTTTGGCCATTTAATTTTTTTTTTGTGCTATTTTCAGCATCTCATGCTTTCATACCCATGACTTGTTTTCTTCTATTTGCAGTGTGTTTGGGTTCCCACCGCGTCGGCATCAACAACCACAACTCGCAGTCAAACGTCCCACCTGACCTTCGAACCTGCGTAACGGGTGAGATTTTAACGCAGGATCTGCTTTTGCTGTGAATTGCTGCCAGCGTCATGCCCTGTGGGTCGGTGTGTCCTAAACCAGAGCTCAGTAACCAGTGCACACCATACCCCTGCTACAAGGAGGGTTCAGAGCGCTGCGTCGACGGCCAGGCCTCCTTCACGTGTGTGTGCAAGCCGGGCTGGAAGGGGAAGCGCTGTGAAGATGGTCAGTAATCATTTTTCCGTTGGATTTTTAAGCACAAGTGTTTACTTTAAGGGTGCTTTTAAACTTTAACTGAATATAAGTGTAAGCCCTTTTAGTGACTGAACATTGCTTTGTCATGGCTGTTGGTTTTCTGCAGACATTGACGAGTGCTCAGATCCTGAGTTTCCAGCAGGATGCAACCAAAAATGTCACAACATACCAGGTAGTTTTCACTGCTTTTGTGACGAAGGCTTCGCCACCAATGACAAGATCAACTGTGTTGGTAAGACCTGTTTTTTTTTTTAATGATTTCTGGCAGGTGAAGTTGAAGTTTTTACAACTTCACGGTAAAAAAAACCCTTCTACTTAGAGCTGTAGTGATACAATAATCTCACAATACGACACAATACATGATATTCTGCTCACAATACGATATATACTGTATTGCGATATTCAGCAAACGATACAATTCGATACACTTCTGCAATTTTCTGAGAGATTTTAGAGGGACAGAGTGATTTTGGTGACATTTTGTGACTGTTATAGAGTTGGACTGAATTAATTTAACTGAAAACTGATTAAAAGCACCAACTTCACAATACCTGGCTCTGATTGGGCATGGACACAGACTTAAAGTCGACAGCTGGACAAAATTAATCAAAGAAGTGGTGAGAAAACATGTTTTCTTACCACTTCTACAGACTGTAGCTTACATGCATTTGTAAAATAAAAAAAGTGCACAAAGTACCCTGCTCTGAATAGTTTGATACCTTTGTAAAATTGACACTTAACATCTGAAGGAATCGCTCTAAGCCTGATGACCGAATCACTCTCCCGGCGAAGCAAGCAGTTATACTTGCGGATGAATATCGATTTTTTTTCTCTAGGAAAGAAAATATTGATATATACTGCAAAATCGATATTAATACACAGCCTTACTTCTACTCAACAGCTGAGCACACAGACAGCTTGTTTTTCATTCTGATACTTTTCTTGCTAGTTATTCATGTGGATAGTTGAACCCTTCATGCCTTAAATCACAAACCAAGCTCTGCTCCCCCAGCTGTTGCCCTCAGGGAGCACATCATTTGTTATTTCTGACCCGATGGGCCAGCAGGTTTGCTGAAAACACCAAAACAGCCCAATAGCTCTAGGCTATTTGAAATAGCATACGGTTTTTAGACGTCCACTGTCCCATTTTTGATCATCTGGACATTTCCTGTTTTGTTCTGTGTGGGCAGCTCACTGTTTATCTTTTGAGTGTTGTCCAGTACAAAGTCTTCACAAACATGAACTCAGGTGGTCTGATGATTTGGCTTTCTGTTTTCATTTGGCGGGTTGCAGGAAGTGAGTAAGTAAGTAAGCCGCTCTGCTGTATGTGCATGTGAGCATCATGTTGAGTTTCTGCTGCTATCCACTGCGTGCCCCGACAAGTAAACAAACCATGAAAACCAATTTGCTCACCCCAGCTCCTACTCATATTATTTTAATGTGTCATGATGAATAATAATTTCACATTCGGTGTGATTTGCGCATAAAATGTCAGAACACCTAAAAGATTCAAAGTTTGCAGACAAATAAACTGATTCTAATCTAATTCTCACGACATTTTAAGGTGTCACATAAAATCCCAAATGAGGTTGTTTTTTTTTTTACCAGAGATGTTGTACATTTATCTTCTAAACCTTATGAATATTCCTTAAGCAGTTTATATTTTGATGTCTAACAAGGCTGTTATTGTGTTTCTTTCCAGATGTCAATGAGTGTGTGTTGTACCCCAGTATTTGTGAAAAACCAGCTAAATGTGTCAACACACCAGGCATGTATGAGTGTCAGTGTCCCCTCGGATTTAAATACAACTTCACTTCTAGGACATGCGATGGTGAGAACTTTACCCTGTCAGATTTCTGTCTCACCTGACATGCACATAATGTCATTTTAGGTGTTGAATATATTAGTGACTCTCATCATGTGAAACCTTCTTTACCTTTTTCTAGTTTTTGCTTTCCAGTTGTTGTTTTTCTATCATTATTTTACCTCTAAGGCTGTCTCCTCGTGTATTTCACCAAGCAATCCGTATGTCTTTTAAAATTTTCCTCCCGTTGTTGCAGATGTGGACGAGTGTGAGACGCATTCGTGTGACGGGACGTGTCACAACACGGTGGGCAGTTACTCGTGCCACTGTGACGGCCGTCGGGGGTTACAGCTGGCGGCAGACAAGCGATACTGCGAGAGGATCCCTGTTTGCGTGGACCTGACGGACTTTAAACACCCCGAGATGCTTTACCTAGGGGAGCAGTTTGCAGGCTTTCCAGTCATCTACCTGCGCTTTCGCCTTCCTGAAAACACAAAGTAGGTGTTTAACAAGCCTAAGCATATGCTGATGAGTGTAACTGTAGTTCAGTCTTTCTACATTTAGTGAACATTTCTGAGACTGCGGATGTTTTCTACACATGAAGCAAAATTCCCTAGCTCCCTAGCAAAAAGTGCTGTCACCTTTGCGTTTTGAGATAGTTTTATGTTCCTTTATTCAGCTGTATATCTTGGTTTCTTTTAGGGAATATTGGATTTTATTGTCGTAACTGTCTTAGCACTTTAATGACTTGAATGACTTGTTTTTAAATGATTCAGTCCTGTATTTTTTGTTGTTGTTGTTTGTATTATCTTGTGGAATTTGTGGCTTAGCAGCACTTTTGGTTTTGTTGGTTAAAGCTTTCTTAAGACCATTTTATACTACATTGACAAGGAGGACAACAATAATTGTTTACATATTGGACTTTTATGGAAATAAAACTATGAAAATTTAACCCCAGATAGGATGGTCCATATGAATTATAGGTGTGGTAGATTTTCAGAATATTTTGCTTCATTTTGTGAATTGACATTATATTATAACAAAAACCATAATAAACACCGTTTAGATTTATAAAGGATGTCCCACTGGTTTTGCCGATATGATCCGCATTTTGTCAACTCAAATGGGTTTCATACATTAGGCTATTCCTGCGAACTCACCCAGCCTTAACAAACTTCTTTTAGGGCCCAGTTTTGTTGGTTGAAAAGTACTAACCAATCAATGGTGGTGCAATAGCCACAGTTATTCAAATACTTCATCCATCTTAAACACTAGAATAAAAACAGTGAGGTTCTTTCTTTTCTTTACGTCAATTATACTGAAGTCTCTGTAGCATAATAAGACATGCTGAAGATACTGTTGACATGACTACGTCCATAATGACAGTCATGATTGTCCAGAGGGTTATTTCATCTTTCTTTGTCTTCGATAGATTCGCGGCCGAGTTCGACTTCCGAACCTTTGACCCAGAGGGAGTTGTTCTGTATGCTGAGTCAGCCCCTGACTCGTGGTTCATGTTGGGACTGAGGGCTGGGCGCATTGAAGTCCAGTTTAAAAACCAGCACACCTACAAGGTTACAAGCGGAGGAAAAGCCATCAATGACGGACAGTGGCATGTGGTAAGGTAGTGCGACACGTCAGTGAGTTGCTGCACCAAGAAAAAGCAGGTTCCTTCCTTCTAGCTGACGGAGAGATTGCTGATGTCTTGATCGATAAGCTGAACTGATTACAGAGGTTCTGCTCTGAAAGTTGTAAGGCGTCAGCCTAACACAAAGTGATGCAGTGCGACGTTGTCTGTGTGGTACGCAGATCTCGGTGGACGAGCTGGAAAGCAGCATCAGCGTGAAGATCAGTAAGGAGGCAGTGATGAGCATCAACAGCCCCGAGAATCTCTTCACTTCAGTCAACGGCAAACTGGAGACCAAAGTCTACATCGCCGGGCTGCCCAACCGCACAGACAACGTCATGAAGCCTGTAAACTGGCCCAGTCAAAGCAGAGAAATAACGATCGCCGACAGGGCTAACTGGATGTGTTTGACACATAAAATCCAAACTGTTCTTCCATCAGATCAATCCCCGACTTGACGGCTGCATCCGTGGCTGGAACCTGATGAACCAGGGGGCATCTGGCGTCAAAGAGGTCATTCAGGAGAAGGAGAGCAAACACTGCTTCATCTATGTGGAAAGAGGGTCCTTCTTCTCAGGGGCCGGACTGGCACACTTCAACATAGACTACAGTGAGTAAGTTAAGTCATGCTTTATTAATCCCTGTGGGAAAGCTATGAGTGTGTGCTTGAGTAATCATAAGGTGCTGCAGCAGGACTGACTGTAGAGTTGAATATGCTCTCTTAGTTTTAAGAAAGCAGTATAAAAAGAAATAATATATTTGAAAAAAAATCCTACCTGGAAAAAAAACCCCCTCAGGTTTCAATGTAAAACTTGCACAGACTCAACTGGAAATCAGAGGTAAACTTCGGGTCAAGTTAATACTCGAACCCTGCAGAGCGGCACTTTCCAAATGGCTTGGTTCCATAGTTCTAAAAATTAGCTTCATGTTGACAAAGTCCACCGATTTCACTGAAAAAACCATTTTGGAGGTTTGGTGACACACCATGAGTGGATAAACAAGCCAAAAGTTTGAATTGGTGAGATATAATTGAGAAATCTCCAGATGGCATATAAAATCCAACAAGCTTCAGATTCTTTACCACTAACTGAAGATATATTATAATTGTAGCCTATGAATTTGAAGGTAGCTGAATCATCCTGTTTAATTTGAACAGTAATTATGCTTTTTTGCATAAATAGGTGACTCTGGGAGCTGGAAGGTGGTTATAACGATGAACATCCGTCCATCAAGGAGCACAGGCGTCCTCCTCGCTCTTGTCTACAACAACACAGTCCCCCTGTCGGTTGCTGTGGTAACAAAGGAGGAAGAAGATGCAGTGAGTTAATCGATACTGATATTGGAAATAAACTCATGTTGGCGTTAGATCAAACTTTGTAACTTAATGTTCATTTGCACTGCAGAACCTGCAAGTGTTCCTGGACGGCGTCTCTGTGGCCACGCTGGACTCGCTTATGTTGTGTTACCCCGATCGGTTGATGGTGCAGCTGAACGTGACTCCGACAGAAATCCAGATCTCTGCAAACTCCTCCACTGTTGGCTACATAAAGTCTGAAACCCTGCAGAAGGCCCTGGAGCAGCTCAACACCACCATGCAGAACCCCATAAGCACGTACATTGGCGGGATACCATGTAAGTTAAAGAACAAAGGTTAAAACTTCACGTTTAAGTCTGATAGAAGCCCAGACATGAATCTTAAGGAAGGAATGTAAGTTAGGAATGTGGTGGATCTGTTAAAGCTTACACATTTCAGCCTCAGGGTGGGGCTATAGCACTGCCAGGAGGAAACAGATACTTTAGTGTGGTAGGACTTAGTAGAGTGTGCAATATTTTATTGCTTTAATCAACACAATCAGTTTTTTGACTGATTGTGATGAAAGTGATGCATTTTTCACTGGCGAATGTTCATTGGTAGTAAAAACACGGCTGGGTAATGAAGCATGGATTCCCACTGCAGGATTTTACTAGCTTCTACATTTTTCTGAAGTGCATTGAAGCAGTTATGGATCAGTTGTGGAATTTTTGTTTTACATAAAGACAATTTAAATTATTTTCCAAAAAAATCTAGGTAGCTTTAAAAACTACACTGATGTTTATGCCCATTTATCAGCTTTTTTTCAACTCTCTTTCTTTCAGCTGACGTCCCTTTGCCTGCTACGCCTGTGTCAGCCTTTTACCATGGCTGTATGGACATCAGCATAAATGGCAGACAGCTGGACTTTGACGAAGCACTGAGTAAACACAACAGCATAAAGTCTCATTCCTGTCCTCCTGTCAGTGACCCAGGACACCCTGATGTGCATCTCCCTGCATAGGAAATGACCTTAATTAGCAGACGATTTAAAAAAAACTTCTCAAATTAGCCAACACCCCACATGGGACACCTCTGGGGATCTGTCAGGTAGAAAATGAGGTTTAAAAGCTATCCTTCATCCATGCTGTGTAACTTTGTTCACCCTTTTTATTCCAGGTTTCTTGGTTGGTCTTAGCTTCAGCAAAAGCTGGACATTATGGTTGCAGCTGTTTGTTGCAATAAATGTAAAATTTTTCAAGATATTTTGACAGACAGAGTTGCGTTCTGCAGTAGCAGTTTGTACTGAGCAACATACGGTTGCCTTTGTGTAGATAAATAAACAAATGGTCACTGTTGGCCAGGCTCTGATAGTACCCTGTCCTTGCCGCAGTCACGTTCCTATCTGTGTCTGTCTGAGAAAAAGAGGCAGAACCTGGAGGCCATGTGTCTTTGGATCTACAGTACCAATCTGGGTCACAGTTATCGAAACTTTTGGTCTCCAGCTCGGTTGATAATATTACGGGTGCACAATTCACAGTGTATATAAAAGACAAACCGTGTAGTTCTTTCTCATGTATTTTTTCCCCTCAATGTTTATTTTAATAAAACTGAATTAAAGCAATGGTTCTTACATTTTATTAATTCTGTCCTCTTGCCTCAAATAATACTGAGTTTAAATTCAAACTTATTGGATTCAGGATGGAGGGATCAGTTAAACAGAACAGGGTCAGGTAAATTGACTGATTAAAATTATGCTGCCGTGCATGAAATGTGACAGCAGCACAGATGCAAACAGTAGGAATTAGCTAATTTAATAGTAATCAATTTTTTAAATAACCTCTCCAAAGTTTTGAAATCTATTCTGTAAATTCTCAAGCATTCCTGCTGATTTAGGGTACCTTTTGCAGATTAGCTTGCATTGCTTAGGGAAGGCTCTGTATTCAACAACAGTTTTCCCCCCCAAATTCGTGTGCCAAAATAACACCAATTCTGCTTATCAATATGACATATAAAAAATACCTCAAAACAAAGTGAATCATTACCCTCTGCTTTCAGTACACATTTGAAAAGAAAAAGTTAAGTTGAAAAACTTTTTTATTGACATTTTATTCCTATTTCACTAAAATGTTGAAAACTTTTCAAGCTAAAGCTTAAAAGTTAGTTTCATTCTGAATAAGAGCACAAATCTTATTATTAATCCTCACTAGAACTATGTTCACATTGTAGATGGGTACCATGTTGCTCATGTTTCAATACCAAAAAGATAAAAATCACTAGAGCAGAAATGAAAACTAAAAAAAGAAGATGCAACTCAAAAAAGGGATAATTGTGTATAGTATCTAGAATATAAAAATGAAACTGTTTGCGTCTAATTTACAGGAAATGAAACAAGCTAAAAATGATTTCTTGGCAAAATCCTTTTTGGCAAGAATAAAAACAACTGCGGGAGGTTTTCTGAATTGTGCAAAAGTATTTCCACTGTGCCACTAGACCAGAAAGGAGCGCACTTATATGAAAGTAAAAATAAATGTTTTAACAACCATTAAGAAAAAAACAAACATTTCAGAGAATGTGACTTTTCCAAATACTCTTGTGAATGGATATGCAAGCTTAATGTTAAAAACAATTCAAGTCTCACAAAACAGTTCAGTCAAAAATTATTAAAACCCCTGGCAGATTAACTCTAAATTAGTTTTCATTCAACCAATAATTTTTTTCCCCAATAGAAAATTTTGACATTTCTCAAAAAACAATAGTAAAATGTAAACAGAATATGAATTCCGAAACTATAAACTTTTTCAATAGTTTATTTGTACGTCCAATTATTACCATTACCCACTTGTCCTTGCTGGATTATTGGTGGCGATTGGGATATTTTTACAGCTTTCCAGTTCATGACATTTTCTTAATAACAATGTTAATATCTGTATTGTAATTACAGTAAACAATCTCTTCCTACCATCCCTGATCTGCTTCAAACTTGTTTTGACAATTTATCTGTGGTGTGGGCTCCATGTCTTCGAGGTTGGTAGGCCTCCTTGCCATTACCCTAATCTTTGGCTCCCTTCACAGATTACCTGACAGACTGATGGTCTTACCTATTCTTCCTTACCTATTCCAAACGTTAACAATATTTTCAGTCAGAAGTAACATACTAAAATGTACAGACACAAATCTTAAAGGGGGGTGAATAATTCAGTGCTTAACCACATAATAATAACCCTCACTAGGTCATCCCTACCCCTGAATCGGTCACCTTGATCATTTTAAAATCAACCCCTCCCTCCCCCCAATAAAACAACAAAAACAAAACTTATATTCAGTGTTCCTAACTCGAACAGAAACACCGCATTACTTGTCTGCATTGCATTCCACCTAAGCCAATAGTTGAAGTAAGGTGAAATCAGTGTTTTTTCCAGTGTATAATGGGGTGGCGGTGTTCACTCCCCGAGAAGAAGAAGAGGGAGGGAGGGATGGAGTTGCGTGGACAACTGCATCATTACAAACTCCTCAGAGCGACTCCCCCTCCAGAAGCACCACCGTAACCTGCAACAACAAGGGGCTGAGGCGTGCAGTCTTTCTCTGCAGACCCACACCGGTAGGTACACAAGAGGACGAAGCAGGGGGAGGAAAGTAAACCCGAACCGCAATGGGGACGAGCTGAAACCGCAGACACGAGACGGGCTCCACTGTTTTTATTCCGTGCGCGAGCTGTTTGAAAGAGCAACGCTTAGTCCTCGAGGCGACAGAGACGTTGGAAGCTGCTAACGGACGGACACAGACGGCGGAGGTTACCTGAATACCTGCAGCGTTTCACGCCGACGTTAGCTCGGACGGAGACGGGACTCGGAGACCGCCAACGCGGGACAGGAGAAAGTTTCTCAAGCTTTTAGCGCCACCTTAGCGGCTAAACAATGTGGCTGACCCCGACAAAGTCCGTCTCGTCGTCGGTTGCCCTGCTAATCCTGCTGGTCGTCCGTTGGTCCCACAGTGGTAAGTAAACAGTTACATGCTACGGTAGGCTATAGCTAGCTCGCTAATTTCAATTTAATATGAAAGCGTTTTTTTTATTATACGCGTCACAATCCTCATTAATGGTTTTGACGGTTAACCTGGGGGTATGTCGCAACATTTGTTCTCGTTCCCAGATGGTTGGACATGTCTTCGTTAAAGGGCGCATTTTGTTTTCTTTTTAGTTTTAATCTCTCCCCAAGAGGCGAACCAGTTTTTGAGAAGACACAGGCGAGCAAATCAAGTTTTTGAGGAGACCAAGCAAGGGCACTTGGAGAGAGAGTGTGTGGAGGAAAGGTGCACCAAGGAGGAGGCTAGAGAGATTTTTGAAAACGACCCAGAGACGGTGAGAATAAAAACAATTTTGTTGGACTTTTCAAGCTTGTTCCCGCTCCCATCAGTGGCAATATTTACATGTGTACACATATGCACGATGCCTTGTTTATATGATGATCGCATTTACTTCAAACTGATGACTGCAAGTGACACCAGACTAATGATTCATTGTCTGGGCTTTGAGTGTTTTTGATCTATTGTGTTCTGTGATCTGCTAGCTGTCATCACTGTTTTTATGCTGGGGCCTTGACATGTTATTGTCTGTCCTATTGCCCTCTGTGATCAACTTTGAGTCATCTTATTAACGAAGCTTCAGCTCATCATTTCCGGTTTTTACAATAACACCTCTATCTTTAAACTCACTCCTCACCACTTTTGTGCACAGAAAGACATGCATTTAATTGTATGATTGGTATTGGCATCTGCTTGGCCTACTTTTTTGCCAAATATGAGAAACACATGGATAATCTCTGCATCCATGTGTGTCAGACTGGCTCACAAATGTAAGTCAAAGTTGCAAACAAACCCTTACTAAGGTGACTAATAAAGAAAATAATTGCATCACTAAACTACAGGCACACCTTGTTTTTGTCTCAACATTTAGCCACAAAATAAAACATGGTGGTGTGTGCTGAGATTATCTTCCTTAAGCTTCTTATGTTCTACATGTGATGAATATGTAAACAAGCACCGAAGACAAATAAATAAAATCTTAATCTATGCAGTCGTATTTAGTCTTTGACAACATAAATCTGAACACTGGTTGTATCAGGTGTCAATATATACAAGATGCTCTGAGAATTTTTGTTCTTGATATTTTGAATTAAAATGTTTAGATTAATAATGACTGAAAACAGTGAGAGTGGTTGGCATTTTGCAGCATTAAGGCAGTAATCCATGGCCTTTAACTAACACTTGTAGGGATTTGACGTAGAGAATTGAGAATGCTTAAACGTGTTAATCTATGGCTCACAGATTATTGATTAAATTAGCAAATCACAGAGACTTGAAGACTGGAAGAGGGACAAAATAAAGAGGATTTAACTCATAAGTAAAGCAAATGTCAGATAAAATATAATTGCTAAAGAGGTAAGTATTTAGTGACATAAAGCTGCAGTCTTGTTCAAAGCTACATTATTCATTCAGAAGGTTCCCATTTCTGACTCTGCATTTTCTTCCTGCTGCAGCTTTTTAGCTCTGCGGAGACTGAACAACATCTTCTGTGGCATTATACACACTCACATCAAGTTCCCACTTGAGGGTGACTCAAGTAACTAATTCTAGTTTTAAGTTTAGAAACAGTCTAGAATTTGGCTAATCATTTGCTGCATGAAATAATCTGCCTTTATTTATTGTAATTGTCCCCAAGTGATGGTTTATAAAAAAAAAATAAAAGCCTGGCCCTTTAATTTGGTGCATTGGTTCTCTCTGCAGCAAGTCTCTGCCTCAAGGACTATCCTTTTTGCTAGTTTTCTGAAGATTTTGACCTACATGTGGCTGAGTACTGCAACCAGGAGCCTTGATGAATATTATGGCTATTAGGAATGCAGAATATTTTTTAGGAAGTCACTGAGGAAAGGGTGTGTAGATTAGTTCTGTCTTTTTTGTGTAGCTACAGCACATGTGTGGGTAAGACAAGTATAGAAGTGACTCCACATCTTTAAAACTATCATGTGTTACAAAGACTTCCCTGTTAATTGTGAATTTATATTCAGAAGTAACTAAAACTTTTTTCTTTTTCTGTCTGATTCAGGACTACTTCTATCCCAAGTACATAGGTGAGTTCTTTTTTGCCTAAAACACTAAATCCTCACTTTATTTTGGTTTGATTTGCAATTTCTTCATTTGTGCTCTCTGTTCTTTGTCTGTGTTCAGGCTGTGTGGAGAAATTTGGGGATTCTGAAAAGAAAAAGCAGGATCTGATCACATGTGTGCATAGTAAGTTTGATTTTTAAATGTGGTTACTTAAAACTGATCATTCCTTATTGTTTCCTAAAACTTTCTTTCTCTTTAAATTTTTACTTGTATGCAATGCCACTCTCAGAGGAGGGCATCTCATTGTGCTGCCCGTTTGTGCTGCACTGCAGTGACATTGCTCTGCATCACTCAGAGGCATCTGTTTCCTGATGGAGTGGAAGTTATCTGTTCCCGATTTCTTTGTCAAATGTAGTCTGTTTTTTTTTTTGTCTGAAATGATGCCCAAGCGTTTGTAACGTTGCAGCACTTTGCCACAGTTAATGCTGCACACTGGTTGATGGAGGACACACCCCTTCATTCATCACATACTCACTCTCTGCAGTTGCTTCTTCGTGAGCCGAACCAGTGAAGGAGTGACGTGTATAAAAAAAAAAATTGTCTGACGTAGAATGAGGACAGGATTTTTCTGCTGCATCAGGGTAGAGGAGACGTGGAGCCACCCGGCTTTTACGCTATTGGCTGTGGAGTCTCCGGGCGGGTGCCATGATTCAGCTACATCACTGAGGCACTTAAAGACACGGCAGTGCTTTCAGCAACAACTGACTGCACGCAATGTCTCCTGCATCACTTTTTTAAAATTTTATTTATTTTTTTATATCCAATTCATCCTGTCTCTCCTCACTGCACTGCAGAATGGTGGCTCTTTGGAGTGCTTTGATCAGTTCAGTCCTCACAATTAACTTAAAGTTACAGTTTCACAAACATAAAACTAATAATGGCTGCTTTGAGAAAGTATGACAACATTTAATACATGTGATTGACATAATTAATTATATTTAAACAAATCATCCACAGATCTTTCGTCCTTTTTGGATGTATTACTGCAACTAACAATTATTTTAATGACTGATTATTCTGACGATTAATCTGTTAATCGGAAAAAAACTTGGCACATTTTGCAGATTTTTCATTTAAACACTTAATCCGTTTTTTACATTAGAAATACAAGGTCATTGCCTGTTTAATGATTCTCTAGTTCTTTTAGGAATGTAATCAGACTGTCTTTTGAATTATATTTGTGAACGGTTTTAGAGACTTCAGAATATGAATCCATGCAAATCTTCTGCTTGTAATGAATGCTGTGTTTTAAAAATCCTAAATGTGAAGGTGAGGGAAATGGAAACCGCAGTACATTTGTAATGCGAAATAGGCATGCTTGTAAAGTTGATTCTTTGTGTTTCGTGAGCTAGTTTCTGTTTTTCTTCTTCAAACTGTGTCCTTTTCTGTCACTTTCTGAGCTGGAGCTGACATGCCTAGACTTGTCAAGCATTCAGACTGCACTGCTATGATAACTGTAGCAGAAGAAACAAGATTTGCATTCTCTTACGCAAGCCTAAGATGGCATAGAGGACTTAGGAAGAAGTATTCATTGGAAAAGTAAAGTAAACACATTAAAATGCAGTTGGTATCAGTTTGATCTTTTCTATTCAGAGCTATAGCTCTCGTATTGTAGGAAAACCCAAATAGGGCATATCCAGGAGGATAAGTTACCCTGCGTTAGGCTATTTATACTGAATTCCTGATTTGCAGAATATGAGATTTGTCCTTCCTCTATGTTCTCTGCTTCACAGTTGCATGCAGTGTGTGAATGTCACACACTTTCTTCTCTCTCACCTTTAACAGGTAACTAATAACACCTATTACCTCCTGTTTTTCAAACCCTTTAGACATTCCAGACCAGTGCGCTCCTTCTCCTTGCAATGCCAGAGGTACGGTGCGCTGCGAGGACAAAAAGGGTGATTTCCACTGTCACTGCTTCACAGGCTGGACAGGAGCCAATTGTGAGAAAGGTATGGTCATCATCACATGACTCGACATTGTGAGCTGGATCTCAGCAGAGGTTGAATTTATGCAGTGTCACCCAGAGTCGGTGCAGACATCTCACCACTCCGACCTTGGTTCGGACAGCTAATCCTATCTACAGATGGAAAGATCTGACTCAAAAGATTTTTTTATTTGGGTTTAAGGTCATGTATCTTAGTAAGGTGAAAGTAATTAGTTTCTTTCTATTTCACTTATGTCTTCCTACTTAAGCTGGTTATGACGGGAATATGATTACCCAACTGCTGATGCGGTTATTATTCATGCGTGGGAGGATGGTTAGATTCCTTTGAATGGCATTAACAGTAACTAGAGTTCAAAACAAGAATGTTTCTTTCTACAGAGATCAGCATCATTTAAAGGAATATTGCTGTACAAGCAAGAACTGGAAAACATACTTAACTTAAATCTAGGTCCAATGGGAGGGAGAGAGAGGAACATTTCCACTGTGACTCATCCTGCCACCTTACTGTGAGAGGAAAACTGTAACAGATTTAATTTGACTTGGGCCAAACCTTTTCCAGAACATGACAAGTGTTAGGTATTTTCTCAAACCTACAATAAAAAGAGAACCACAGACAACGTATATGAGTGTTTAACCAAACTTCTGCAGAAGGAGAAGACACAGTGAACTGCTCCTCCAAGCCGCTCACCATGTGTTCTG
>CAEGAF010011512.1:0-13339 GCA_903067075.1 Micropoecilia bifurca
ATAATAATAATAATAATAATAATAATAATAATAATAATAATAATAATAATAATAATAATAATAATAATAATAATAAGTTTAATCCACAAGGCTTGTAATTCAGAAATCTACATTAAAATTGAGTATGTTCCCTTTTTTTTTGAAAGTTTCTTTCGCTCACCATCATTGGATACAGAAATGACTAAAAGCTGCAGAAGGGCTGATAATAGCAGTCATTACATGAAGGACGATAGGATTTCAGCTTTTTAGACTAATCTAATATTAGTAATACTGCCAAATAAAAGTCTTCACATGATGTTTAATCCTTAATACCGTGGCTGCATAAATATGTTAGAGAAATTATCTACTAAGGTACTTAAAACCAACCCAACAGCTGGATAAGAAGATTTCTAATCCTTAATGCATCACATTTATAAACATTTCCTATCTGGTTATCCCAGTTCTTACACAACAGATGTTCATCTCTGTATGTGTGCACAACCCCTCCTGGCTATTACACTAAATAGCAGTGACCCACAGCACTGTGAGAGGACAGGAACCCTGTCGACACACTCACACCCCTTACTCATCACGGGACATTCATTTGGAAGGCTTCAGACAGCAGTGTGGTATAAATGGCCTATAAGTCAATGACTAGGTCACTGTCTTCAGGGGGTGTCAGTGCTATCATAACTAATTTGCTCACACATGCACTAACACATGCACATGTACATGCCCATGGTGCTTTCTCTATCTACTTGGGAACACTAAGCTGACCCAACACATTACCCCGCCTCCACAGGCTTTCTTCTGCTCATCACAAGTTAATGCCTTACTTCAACCCTTACACAAAGTGTTTTTTCACCCCACTTCTGTTTTAGCTTTTTTTTGCCCTTAAGTAAGCTTTGTGTCCCTACACTCTGTAGTTTTGTCACCACATTTAGAGGATATCCCTACCAGAGTGCTGTTACTTTCTGTCTCGATTCTTTCAAAGAACAAATGGGGCAGAAATCCACACATGGTGAAAAATTGTACTGGCAGAAGCAAATATATGCTAAGCTCCATTAATATCCAGATGAAAAGCAACAACACACTTTTTGTCCTCATCTGGAAGCTTGTGATATAATTTTGGCATTGAGCATTCTTCTTATTTGAAGTGCAGTTTTATTTGGACTGAAGGCCTCACCTTTACTCCTTCAAAAGATATTTCTTGCTGTTTTGAATAGGTAGTTCAAACTTTGTCTCATTTAACAATAAAACTTTTTCTCCACAATGGATTTGGCTTAAGTGACCAAGCCAAATCCATTATTTGAGGTTGAATACAAAAAGATACCACACTTTTCGTATTTATTTTAAAACCATCACATTTATTCACTTCACAATAATGAAAAGCTTTATGTTGGAAAATTACACGATATCCAGGTAACTTCACAAAATGTCTATATGCATGTTTGTTTGTTTATTTGCTAAATCAAGCCAGAAGTGCTGCACAGTTATTCCAATGAGGTCTCACAATGGATACACACAGCTGCACACTTGAGGTGGTTAAATTGATTCTATTGAGGTTCAAAGCTTACAGCGCATTTCCATATTTGCAACCTTCATGTCTAATCCAGTTAGCATTTCTCTGCCCTGCATCCAATCAAATTACCGTCTCCGCTCCCCATGGCAACTCAGCAGTTTTGACCTGTTCTTCTCAAGTAAAAACTGAACTTGGTGGTACATGATCCCATGGTAGCCATGGTATATTTATTACCCCCTTTGAAGTTGATGAGCTGATGGATCTGATCCAAGGGGACGGCCTGTCCGCTAACAGCACACCTCTTAGAGCGTGCTCGGTCTTCTCCTGCAGAGCAAAATGTATCTCAAGTGGACATACTGTCAGATTACATTTCGAGAAACATGCCACAGGCGCAATGTCGTGCTTGCTTACTCCCTTTCTCATTTGTCCATCCGTTTCCTCGACTTGTCTCTGTTCATCCCTCTTTCCTCTCAGACCCAAACACAAGTCCACTCTAAAGTCTGTCAGTGATGTCTGCCCTTCCTCATGGATGACTATGCATTACACTGGAGAGCTCCCACTGGACGCTTGTTCTCTGAGTGTGAGTAGATCGTCTTTCTCTGCTGTTTGACCATCAAAGAGGTTCAACAAGACACCTCTCATGCTGTCGACAAGATCTGTCACCCAATTCTCTTCCACTGCTACTACAAAGGCAAAAGGCATTTAAAGAAGATGTATTGATGTTGTATGTGTGACTATGCATACAACAAGGATTCACTGTGATAAACATTAGGACCCAGCCAAAATCTATATTGTAGGCAAATAGTTTTAGTCAATTGTGAACGCTTATGTCAAAATGAGACAACAAACAATACACTGCTTATTTTGGCTTTTCATCAAACCGCTGATCCGTCACTGCATCAAGGTGGGAGAGGTGTTGCAGAATCCCGCACACTCTAAGTTTGCTTTATTCCTAGACAATTTATATATGTCCCCCTTCTCGCTCTGCACAGATCTTCAGGACTCTGGGACTGACCCTATCCGGACCTGCAGCCTCGGTCCGGTTCCGTCTCTCCAGCTGCGTCTTCACCTGATTTGACTAGAGACAGACACATGGGACGAGGAGCCATAGGGGAGAAGCAATATCTCTCACTTTGGTTGAGGACAAACCTGTGGAAGCAGAAGAGCCCCGTAACCGAGGTGGAAGATGAAACATCCGAGCTGTAACAGCAAAGCTGTCGGTCAAAGCAGGATGGGATTTCTATTTGGCTGGGGGGCAGGAGAGGAAAATGCTGAGGTTATTCCTGATCTAAATCTGTAGAGGAATATGTTCGGCTAATTTGCTTCCGTCTATTCGATCCTCCTTTTTGCTTGAAGCCTGCTATCTTCTTCATCCCTGACCACACATCTCTGATATTGTTCTTTTGTAGTTTGCTCTCCAGCTCCTTTTCGCTTCTCTTCTTGCTGTCTCTAAGCAGGACTTTAGCAGCTTCTGTATTTTCCTCAATAATTGCCTGTCCCCCTCCATGAAGGCTCTTTTTTTCTTGCTTAACAGTTCCTTCAGATCACTGGTGATTCAGGATTTGTTATTAGGGAGATAAAAAAAAAAACTGGACAGAGATTTAAATAACTAATGTCCTGAATTTAAATTTGACGGACTGAATTCAACTAAATACAATTATATTCCAAGTGTTTTCTGAAGATTAAACCAGAAACCATTTGGACTGCATTGAATTTTTTCAGCCTAGTGGACTGAGAAAACATTTATTTATTTGTTTGTAAGGTGGTATGGTATAAATAGAATCGAATTAAATTACTAATAAAGTCCTATTTCAATCCTGATTTAGTCATTACAGGATTCCCCAAAGGTTTTAGATCATGGAAGTAATTTAGCATGGCTTTTAAAGCAAAGATCACGTTGTACTGCACTATACATTATCAGCATGAAAACAACATTTGGATTGACTGATAGAGTTGCTTTATGCACTCACCTGTGAAGCCATCCGTCCTTTATTCTGAAGCCGTAGACCATTCAAAGGGGTGTGGGGAGGGACAATTGAATTAGCCCCACATCCTCCAGCCCACAGCGAGTGATATGGGACTGGATTCCATTACACAAACTCTATCTAGCCCAGACTATGGTCTATCTAAACCTCATATCCCTGACAACACACCATACATCAGCCACAGGCTAATATGCTCTAATAGGTAACCATAGATAAAGCACATGATCTTTCTCTCCTGCTCACTCCAAGTTTGCTTTATTCCTAGACAACCTTTATATTTCCTCCTTCTCACTCCATCTCTGGCTTTATGGGTTTCCCCATTTTTTTTTCAGTTTTTTTTTGTGTGTGATTTAGTTGTCTCATATATTGAGTTAGTTTACTTATTTTCTCTATTACTTCAGTTCATTTTCAGTTGCGCCATTTATTTGCCCACTTTCCTCTGCTTCCCTGCCATTATTCACTGCAACGCTGTCTCCAACATGGTGTATAATTGTAGTCAACAGTGATTGGTGGATGTGAGTGGGAGAGTCATCGCATGGGGTTGTTTTCTCATCAGGGTGGTCTTTGTCCTGCTCCCTTTCAGATATTATTCAAACCCTGTCTTTTTTTGTGATACATTTGCAGTGTTATTACAGATCAAGGTAAATTAATTTGAAAAATTAATTTTGTAACATACTTTTATGTCAGATTGATCAACAAAAGCATAAATAAAAGGTTGTTAAATTGGTAACAGTGCTGCATTTTTAACTCACTGATTTACATAGTCCGTCCGTCCGTCCACCCATTCATTCATTCATTCATTCATTATTCAAAAGCTCTTATCCTTGCAGGGTCGTGAGTCAGATTTGGTGAGATTTACTTGATCGTTTGATCAGTATTTATAGCTGTATTCTACTAGTTATTTTTTATTATATTCTTTACTTCTCTTTCCAATCTAATTTTTTACTTTCCCTCTTCTCTCCTAATTAGTGTGATTTGCAAAATGTTTCTTTCCATCTATCTTCTGTTGCCTACTATCCTGACATGATTTTTTTTTTCCCCCCAGTCTCTTTCTGATCATCAAAGGCCTGAGTCAGAACCAAGGCTTGGCTCCACAGTGGAATGGATGACCTTGGACGTTTGCTTAAAAGCCAAATGGCAAAGAGGGAAAAGGAGAGACAGAGACTGAGTGAGACTCGCTTAGAAAAGTGAGAAACATGGGACATATGGCAATAGAAACCTGAGCTGCAGTATGATTAGTTAAAGAAAATGAACATTTTCCTGTTCATGTTGCTTTATTTCTACCTGCAACTTTTGCAGCATAATGCCATACAACACAGACATAAATATGAAAGGAAGATAAAACTTACGAATGAGTGATTTTAACTAAAAGTGCGTCTGACAATGTTTGTAAACATATAGGCTACAACTGATCAGTGGTGTATTTACTTATTAGCATGTACCTGCATTAATTATATATTTAAGTATAATTAATGCAAACTTTAGCGACAACTGACAATGTTAAAAAGATAGAGAAATGGACTAGGACTAAAATTACAACGTCTCGATTACTGACAGGGCATCTTAATCTGATGGACTACATGCAAAATAATGTGCATTTTTATACACAATCATCATCCTCTTCATTGGATACACCTTGGATACAGTCCGGGTGTCAAGCTTGACACCCGGACTGTATGGGGGAATTTCATGGCACAGTTTCAGCAATGTTCGACACATTGTAGAGATATTTTGCTGCATATTAACATGGCAGCTTCACAGTTAGGTGTTCCTTTTGTTATGCACAACTCTTTCAATATTGTAGTTGTGGTATTACTTGGAAATTATAACTGTTGCTTCAGAAATTACCTTTTTTGTTGTGGCAACAAACTGAATTCCGCTATAGGACACACTACGAACAGCTCAATTGCTTAGCAGCGCTTAAGATTACAATGTGTATTTACTTTTATCAGTACAATGTAATATCTTATTTATTGTAATTCTCTTAACTTATTGTCCACTGAATTTCCCATATAGGTTTTGAGCGACTGACGCATCAGAAAGACTGTGTGCAGAATTCCTTTTATCTCCCTTTGAAGAAGACGTTGTTTTCCAATTTCCTGCTCCTCTGCCTTCTTCTTCTCTCCTCCCCCTGATGTCTTTGGCTCCTCATCAGGGACCACATTAAAACTCAATTATACACACACGTACACACATCTCTCCACAACTGCCTATGTCATCTCTGGGCTTTGAGCCAGCATCTCCTCCACAGTATCTCTCTGTGTGCAGTGTTGTCCTCAACTCTTTCATTGTGATCCTTTGGCCTTGTTGGCCTGGCATTCAATTTAGTTGTCATCCAGATGCATCCGTTGCTGTATCCACACACAAGCCTCCCCGCCGAATACACACACACACACACACACACACACACACACACACACACACACACACACACACACACACACACACACACACACACAGAGAAACACAGATGCACATAGATGGATTTCCTGTCAGGACAGTTTGAGACCAATCAAACTGTGGTACTGGAGCATGCCCAGTTGAGGGCTAAGGGCCATCAAGGGACCCCCTCACAATAAAGTACTCCTGTTAATCCTGGGTACACAAACACATTTTCATGTACACGCAAACACATGCATGCAGTAACCACACAAAAAACACACAACAGTAGAAACCTACACAAATACGTGCATAAATTTCATCGTCTAAAGTGCTTAATTTGGCATGTATTAAAATGTGAAGAAGACTTCCTGCATTGGGCCGCCAAAGTCTCCAGTAGGCGCTATCAGAGTGTCACATAATATGGCTCAGACAAATCTTCCCCGGAACTGAAGTGTCTGCTCAGTTTTCAAGAGATCAGCACAACTAGCAGGCAGGAGGAAAAGGTTAGGCTGGAGTCAAAGGCATTGTGACAGAAACACAGAATGTCAGGAACAAGAAGTGAGTGACACAAATCAAGAAAAGACAGACACTGAAAGAAAGGTTACATGGGACGTATAGGAGAAAGGGTGAACAAAGGGATAGCTTGGCAAAAGGCCACAGATAGAAGAGGAAGATTTTTTAATAGAAAATACATGACTGAAGGAAGAAAATGACATTGCAAAACAAGGCCCAAGGTTGTATCTTTGACACAGAATTTAGTAATTATTTTAAACAAAAAAAAACATGGGTGGAACAAGGTTGAGTGTTTTTAACTGCACAACATATTTATAATCGAAGAAAAATGCTTGTTTTGTCATCTGTGTTCATGCTGTTGATTTAACCTTGGTATACAAATACATTTTTAGAGTAGACACGCAAACGCTTTTCTAACTTATGCAGTTCTCCGTCACATTATAAAAACAATATTCGTATGTCGTGGTGGGAAATGTACAAAACCCGAAGTAAAAATAAAACAGTTTCATGAGAAACACTAAAATGTTCTCTTATCCGGTGAAGAAGTCCTAAACCAGCAAAGATTGAGACATCCAAATTTTGTTTTGTTATTTGCAGCTTTTATCACTTTTTAGTACGGCCTCTCTGTACACCTCATGCTCTTTATGACCTTTGAGTCATTTGGAAACAATTTTCAGAGGATAGCTTGGGGGCTTGCTTAAGGTAAAGAAACGTTGCCGACATCTGTCAGTGTGTTTCTGCTTATCGACATTTCAATGGTTCTTTGCGTTAATGTGCACTTTGTATGAATGTGCGTACATGGAGGCACATCTTTAGAGTATTTCTCCTGCTCTGAATGTAGGCCAGAACCTCTGGCTGCTAGTTGACCACAGGCTATTTTAAGGACTGATTATAATTTGAGGTGATTGATTGGGATAATTAATTTGCCGTAGGTAGATGATTGTGGTAATTAATTTGCTGCAGTGTGATGATTAAGGGGTACTGGTATCCCATTGTGACCAGCACTGTTTGGTCGATTAGCTTTTTTGCTGCCACATTCATTTATTGTTAAGAGTGCAACCCTGTTCACAGCTGTGACTGTGGCCTACACTCTGCCAAAGCAGGTGACCTCAGCAGAAAACAAGATTTTGAGCTAAATATAGCAAGGAATTCAGCAGAAAACTGTAAAAGGCTTTTATATCGATGAAGCTCATTGTCCAATATATGTGATAAAGTCTTAAAGTCTCCTCCTCACTATCCATCTATCTGTCTATATTACTTATTACTATGACAATAATATGTTTATTGCAATAACTGACACAGAGGAACAGCAACATTTTGCATCCCATTGTTGCTTTAGTAACTTTTCAAGTGTTTTACTCCTATTTAATAACACAATACAATATCTTTACACAATACAATAATGCTATTCTTATCATGCATTTTGTTGGTATTTCCCAAGAGCAGCATGTGTGAGCATCATTGTGCAGTCAGAGTGCTTCTTCCTACCAAATGAGACTTTCTTCTCAAATGAGAACAAATGGCTTTTCTAACAGCGATATTATTAAACACGCGGCATTGGTGTGTCTGATATATTAGCCGGACCGATATGAAGTTGTTCAGCTGACTGCTGAAAACAATAAACTCCATATAATGGTATTAATCTGAATCATAAATCTATTTCTCTTGTGGTCTATCAAATAATAAGATGAGGAAAACCAGCCAAGATTTGCCATTATCTGTGGAGAATTACACAGCATACGCAGGCGCTGATATCGACACTGTGCAGTGTGCGCATACATTCACACACTGGACAAAACAGAAAACGGCTCCTTTGAGTAGTTTTCACAATTCTTATATAAGAAATTTGTTTAAAGACAGTGGAAGATAAAGTTGGATTTATTGGCTCCCTTTTTTTCCCCCCAAGTGGCATTGCATAGGAATAAAGTGTGGAACGTATTCAGTGTCATGAAATGAGGGAATGAATTTTTATTATTACTGTTCACAGGCACCGTTGAAAATATTTACTTCAACAAATGAACAGGGGAAACGATTTACGGGATTAAAATAAGCACTTTCAGTCGTTAGGGTAAATTCTCAAGCTCACATTCATGTAGTGACTCTTTCTAACCGAGTATAGATTCTTGCACATCCAACCTCAAAAAGGTTATCATCATTTAAAGGTTATGATTTTAGTAAACAGTATTTTTATTCTTAATCAAGCATTTAAAAAGCTCAACTTCATTTGCGATCCCAAAAGCACTTTCAACTTTTTTTTTCTATTTTTGTGATTTGACCTGTATATTTTTAGTTATTAATTTCCTTTATTTAACCAGGTAAACCCTGTTGAGATCTAGATCTCATTTTCAAGAGGGACCTGGAGTACATAATAACCTGTTTACACAAAGAATAAAAGTATTACTGTTTTGAAAGTTGTACCCACACTTTGCATTATTTATCTCGATATTTAAATGGTCAACATTTATCTTCGTTCAGCAACAAAAAAGGAACTGACAAGCACTTCTTTAATGAGAGCAAAATATCACAATTTGCTTGAATGCATTTTTACAATACACTTTCATTTTGCATTCTTTTTGAAGCCTCATTAATTTTAAATCACATGCAAACGAGGTCATTAATATTTCATCCAGACACAGAGCCTTTTTGACGTTTTCTAATTTGATAGGTTCATCTACAACTAGACTCTATTAATTGCTAAAATTAGTTGTCCATCTAAATGTTTTTTTTTATTATTATTATTACAAAATGGGTTTCTTGCCAACAATTTTTATGAGTTGCAAATTAAAATAACATTGAAAACTATCTTGTCAGACTAAATTGTAGGATGTCAGTCTTCCCTGCCTTAGGTCTGCAAAATACTGTCTGTTTAATCCACATTAAAGTCTATATAGTGTATGTTTATAGAAGACACTGATAGAGGGAACACAAATTCATAGGAATAAGGATGAAAACACATAAATGTCACGTGTTGACGAGGAGTGAAAATCACCTGCAGTCTAAGAGAACCATTTGACTCCCCTCAAATCTTCAACACGTATATCACGCAGTGTAGGCTCAGCCCTTGTTGCTTAATGGAGCCCTCATATGGATTATTGATTGGGCGGACCACCGCTGGATTAATTTCTACTTCCAATCAAGCCTTAATTAATAGCAGGACACTGGTAAGATACCCATTAAAACTGGTGGTCATTACTCATAGCGCAAGCATGGATGAAACCAATAATCAAAACACTGCTTACGCATCCTTGTCCCACTTTCAGGATAATTTGACAGAAGAAATGAAGAAATGAAAAGAAAATGAAAAAGATGAATGGAAGAATTGATTAAATATCAGGAAAAATTGAGAGGACAGCACAGAACCAAGACAATAAACTAATTAAGAATTTGTGTACCTTTTACGTATACAAAGAGTTCATACGTATAAGTTTTGTCACATTACACCTAGTATACTGGAAATGCAAACTCACGAATACAAAACAGCATAAACTTTGATGTATTTCACTGGAATTTCATAAAACAGGCAAACTCAAAGTGATGTAAAACAGTAAGTAATTTGAAAGTTATTTTCAAATGAAAAATAAATGTCACAAAACAAGATTCGTGAGTGATTTGTAAAGGCAATAAAAATCGCAAAACACCCAAGGTATGAATACGTTTCAGACATTGTAGATTAAAATAATGTTTTACAGCCTAACTCTGATTTGAATGCCATCTTTATCTCTGTCTCTCTGCTGTGTTCTTTGGTCTTTACGAAGCTGCTGGTTCACTAAAGCATCAGAGAAATACCTCACTCTGTCACATAAAATCCTCATAAAATATAACCTACTCCACAAAGGTGCCGCTAATTATTTAACAGAAAGGAGACAAGGATGTACATAACAGACCTCAAAGAGGCCGAAACGTGAAAAGCTAAAAGATTTGCCAGATTGCCTTCAGACTTTCATAAATCTGTTATGTTGCTGCTAAAAATGATCATAGTAGAAATGGATATTGGAGCTGAAGTCGACGCTTTTAACGGGCAGGAAGTAAATACTTAGGAACAACAAGATGGGGAAGTGAAAGAAGAGGCTTCATCTGACTGAGATGAGCCTCACTACTTTAGTTCTTAATGTGTGTATGCTGAGGAAGGGAGGATGAGAGGAGGGGGAACTTAACAATTAGCGTTCATAATGAGATCAGGGTTATCAGACGGCTCGCTGGTCACGGATGATGAAAAGAACACTAATTCAGTTTGTCTCTTCCTTTCTTCCGCTGGCCCCCGCTGCTTGCTAAGGGACAGAGCTAGAAAAAGAGCAAGGGTGGGGGAAACGTCCATGTTATGAATAACTCCTATCAGACACGTGGTAAATTATCCAAGCCGAGTAATTTCATTGCTGACATTAGTTACAATAACTGCAAGTTGAAGAGAGCAGAAGCCGTGATGGCAGCCTGGGTCTTTCTATAATCGGCTGATCTCTCGGACCAGTTTCTTTTTTTTCTTCTTTTTCTCCTCTGCTTCCAGTTTACTCTCATTCTTTCTTTGTCTATAAATATCACAAAGCTTGCACTGCTGCACCTCAGCTGGAGCTAAATGAGTGTAAACAGCCCTGACTGGGTCAAAGATGGATGAGTGGCACCGCGAAGGGAGGAGGCTCAGAGATAGATAGATTCAGAGGAGAAGACAGGAGAAGGGAGGCTCATATACTCCTTTATAGATCACCTTGCGACTAACAACCTCAGCACAGACAACTTTGAGCTCAAAAGACCCAATACATACAAAAACACAGAAATGAGACACTAATGAGCCGCACACAGGCGGACGGACGCACTCGCGAGGCGCAGTGATTTGTTTTTCAGCCTGAATGCCTTCAATTTTCGAAGCAGGCAGGATTTGTGCGTTTCCTGTTTCAAAGTTTTGTTCCCTCCCCTGCAGCCCCGTTCTCATCCATGCTACTCATCAATGGAGTCAAATCATTAAGACTGATTAGAAGACATCTCAGTGTGAAAGGACCTCCACACAAGCCATCTATCACTAACGCACAAAGTCGCTTACTTACAAACACATACATCCGTAGATATACACATGCACATCAACATGAACACACACACTGACTGAGGCTTCATCCATCACGCCTTTTGGCTGGTCTATCTGAGGTCTCGGTGATTAGTTGTCCTGCCTGGCTGAATTATGATGTTAATAAGTCACCATTAGTTTCTTGGTCCACACCCACGCGCACACACGCATGCACACACGCTTATCTGAATAAAACTGGTATGTCTTGCATTCTGTAAGGTAATCATCTGTAAAATGGGGTGAATTTTAAACATCATTTGCACCTGCTACTACGAAAATCTGCTGGAAATGAATCAAACTCAAATCAAGCAGAGCAATTTGAGAATACATTAAAGCAAATACTTATCTTGATAATATTTATCTTGACACTTTTTTAATCGCCTGTGTGTGGGTATTTATTTTCAACAGTGATTTGTTTCAGCACACCAGTTCAACAAAGCATTTTTAATCAATCAATGCTAATCTTAAAAACACTCTTTAAAGAAACAATCGTTATGCTGCTGAAACTTTTCAACATGTCTTTCTAAACTCATTTTGTAGTCTGTGTCTTTCAGATTCTCACAAATATACACACTTTTACATATTCAATTAGGTTTGAGATTCTGCACCCTTTAGATAGCAAATGTCAGGCTCCAGGCTTTGATGGTCAGTGTCCTGCAACTTTCAGATGTGGCTTAGCTTCAACCCGGCAGAATCAAATAATTAGGATTAAAACGGCAGGACTCAAGGAGGTAATTCAACTACTCACAGTTCAAGGACTGAACTTTAACAGCTGATTTCATACACTACAAATTCTCATAGAAATGTTTAAATGGTACATTTACCCAAAGCAACATCCCACATTGTTCAGAGCGGGCGGCAGACTGCAATGAATACGTGATGAGTAGAATTCTGTGACAAAATTAGTTGTCTTAAACTAAAAATGATTTGTCCCAAAATGTTTTGATATTTGATGTATCTGAATTGTGTTTCCCTTTTAGTGAGGTAGACTTATGATGTCCCTGCTATTGCATGTTCTGAACTGTTCTGCAGAACTGATCATCCCTCAGCTCAGAGCTGAATGAAGAAGGCTACAGCAGATCTGCTTTCTCCATATCCTGTCAGCCAAGCCAGTGTAGCAGTGACTTCATTAGGGATGTGTGCAGTGAAAGAGCAGGTCCAGCCTCCCAGCCATGGGGTGTAGACAGAAAAGGCTTGAGACTCCTGCATAAACCAGGCATTTGTCCCAGACTCATTTTGGTCAGTAATCTAGTGGGAGATTTTGTTGCTTGTATCAGATTAATACATTGACTTGGTTCTAGTCTTTTTTCTTTTTTTTTTGCAAGCAAACAGAGTTCTTTTCCTGTTCTCAGTGGTGTTGCTTAACTTTTTTTCACAATCTGAACATCGCCTGTTCAGATTGTGAGCAGGCGAAGTTAACAATTGCATGTGAATATTGACATCTTTTAAAAATTGTATAATTTTTATATAAATTTTATTTCAATTTTTTTTTTATTTCCAGTCGGACAAACTGCAGAACTTTACACAGCAATTGACAATTGTAAATCCAAATATTGCCTTATGGATTTTCTGTGTTGTGTGTGATTTAATGTACTTCGGAAACTATCAAAGTCACAAACATCCAAAGCCCGTTTTGCCCTGCAGGGTCCGTCACGGAACAGAACGACACGGGTTCAAAGTAGGGCCGATCGTTTTTGCATTAGAACTTCTGACCCGGTTCCACGCGGCTCCTTGGAACTGGCGGGTGTGACAGAACACCGGCTAAACGGGCTGCTTTAAATTTAACAGCTGATTGGTTTAGAGTCAGTCGTTGGTTGTTTGCAGTGGTGGGAAGTAACGAAGTACAAGTACTTCGTTACTGTACTTAAGTACAATTTTCGTGTATCTGTACTTTACTTAAGTAGA
>CAEGAF010011532.1:0-13650 GCA_903067075.1 Micropoecilia bifurca
CACACACACACACACACACACACACACACACACACACACACACACACACACACACACACACACACACACACACACACCGCAGACACGCAACATGGAGCCTGGCGTGCCATGCAGGATGTGTACACAAACAGAGCCGGGCTGATCCCACAGGGCAGACAGGGTCAATAGTAAGAGTCAACTGTGCGTCTGGTGGCCCTCGCAGAGACGTGACAGTGCCTCCGGTTGACACGAAGCACGACACAACTCCACATAGTCTTCCTCGGAGAGATACACACAGCCTCCCTCCCTCCCTCACCCACCAAGCCACCCGCCGCCGCCACCTGGAAGTCCACGCAATTAGAAATGAATCTGAAAAGCAGGAAGCGGCTTCGGCATTCGAAGCAGACAGACGCTAAGCGGGGAACTAAATGTGCCCCGCGCTGGGACACCCAAACTTAATGCTATTACGACGAGACAAAAAACAAACAAACCAAAAAAAAAAAAAAAGGCACAAGATTATATGTAGACAAAGTGTTTAAAGCTGCATGGATAAATCAGCTACTGTGGCTTATGAAAAGCCCTTTTTCACCTTAAGCTGCGCCCTGCGCAGAACCCCAGAGTCTAAATGAATAACCATGTTCTGCAAAGCAGCAGAACAAGTTGCATTCGCAATGGATGAGACACACTCCATTCACCCACTGGGTGACATTTAAATGAAATTGAATTAACTGGATTTTATTTAGGAGTATCAGAGTAAAGAGGGCTGAATACGAATACATGGAAAACTTTTGATAGGCAAATTTGATTTGACAGGCTGATGACTGAAGCTAAAGCTATCAGTGGCTGCAAAAGACTTGGAGACTGGGACGCATGTTCATCTTCCAGCAAAACGACAATCTCAAAAATACAGCCAGGTCTAACATGGATCGGTCTAACTTACAACTTGATATTCTAGAATGGCCTACTCAAAGTCCTAAACCTAAAACTAATTGAAAACTGGAGACAAAACTTGAAAATGGACATTTATAGACTCTCTCCATTCAACCGGACTAAAGCTGTACTGTTTTGCCAAAAAAGTGGGTAGAAAGTTTTAATTGAAATCTGAAAGACCTGAAAACTGCAAGTCAAATTTAAAACTCCAAAACAGACCAAAAAAAAACAAACAAAAAAACTACATACATGAATATGCTAGATTAAATAGTCCTGCTACGACAAAACACAAGAGCTGTATGTCCTGAATGAAAGACATCTTAATACCTTATTTTAAGATACATTAATTTAAGACTTATGACACCTGGTCACAGGAGGGATGAAAACTTTTTTTTAAATTTATTTGTAAGAAGCAGAAAACCTTATTTAAAAAAAAAAACAACAACACTGTGTATAATTTTGACTTTCCGTTCACAATTATACAGACCTTTGTGTTTTTCTGAAGACAAAATAAAATCCCAATAAAATACACTAGTTTGTTCTCGTAATATGAGAAAAACCTTAAACAGGTTCTAGGAGTACGACTGTATGAATGCTTTAGTACTGTATAACATGCGGACATGTCTTAAAATCTCTTCTAGCTAATAGCTATGATGTCGCACAACCAGCCCTGGATTTATTTTTGCAAAACAAACAAATCAACAACAACAACAAAAAAAACCCACTTCTTTTGCTTACTTGGATACATCAATCAGCTGGTGAGAAAACTGCCAAAACCAACTGGGTTCACACTTGACTTATTGTTCATCAATAATGCACGTTCGCCCTCGAGGTGCTGCCCCCCATCATCACGCTTCATCTGTCACTCCAGACAGATTCACCGAAGCTTTTCAAAGGGCCAAGGCTCACAGAGGCTCACAGTTTTCACAAACAGGAAAAACTGGAGGCAGGAGGACGAGTGATGCGGATACGTGACAGTCGGGCAAAATCCAAATACGCTGCACGCTTTACAACTCCTGAGAGGGGAAAGAGCAAGATGAGCAGGAGGGGGTGACACAGGAAGAGAGAGAGAGAGACGGAGAGAGGAAGAAGAAAGAGAGGAAGACGGGGCAGGACCCCTCTGGCGGTTTTTCTGATACACTAACATGCCTTGACCTGAAAACAACAAAGCTAATGATATTTTAACTCCAAATGTACACGGCGGCAGAGGGCCCAGGCGGCCTCCCCGGAGGACGCCGGCAGCGAGTGGGATTGACGCATTGTCTGGCGCATAGGACTGAGTGAAGTGCAGGGAGGCAGCGAGTCACGAGAGGCACGCATCACGCATCACGCATCCCGCATCCCGCAGCACGCATCACACATCCCGCAGCACGCATCCCGCACCACGCATCCCGCATCACGCATCCCGCACCACGCATCCCGCAGCACGCATCCCGCAGCACGCATCCCGCAGCACGCATCACGCATCCCGCACCACGCATCACGCAGCACGCAGCAAGCATCACGCATCATGCAGCACGCATCACGCATCCCACAGCACGCATCACGCACCACGCAGCACGCACCACGCAGCATGCATCACGCATCCCGCACCACGCACCCCGCAGCACGCACCACGCAGCACGCATCCCGCATCCCGCACCCCGCATCCCGCAGCACGCATCACGCATCACGCCAAGTGAAGTGGATAAAGTGCAGCGATGACCGATCTACGCTGCCGTGCCATGTCAGGCCCACTTTAGTCCTGGCAAAATGCACGGCGGCGGCGGCGGCGTACCGACCACCACAACGGTTTGAAGAATCATTCGACAACTTTGCTGTAATTATCCAGAAAAATAAGGTTGTTTCTTTAACTTTTATGAGGCCTGTTGGCGTTGGTGGGTTTAGAGAGAACGACTGGAGAATCTATTCTGATCTGGTAGCTGGAATCCTTCTGGAACATGAAGGTCCGCCCCAGAAAGTCGAAACTAGCTGCACCCAGTTTTCCTCTGTGCAGCGTCTCTGTCTTATCATTTTGGATGTTTTTAAATATCTATCGTTTCATTGTAAGTAAACTTGCTCTTTTGCGTCATTGTCAATATGTTACTTGAAAATAGTCTCAAGACAACAATATTATTGATAATCACAATAGTTACAGAGACAATTTTCTTTGACTACCAAATGTGTTGCCATGACAGACCCAATGCCCACAGCGTAATGCCACTACCTCCATGTTTCATACTGTGGGGATGATGTCATTGGAAATCTTAAGCGTTCAACCGCCACGTTTTTGATGTCAGACTAAAACAGTTAACCTTGATCTCGTCTGACCAGACTTTCTTCCAAATATGTGCCATGTGCCATCAGGGAATGACACAGTCTCCACCATCTTTGTCCACGCAGAAGACTAAAAGTACAAACAACAACAACAATCTTCGTTTTGGCTCTTGGTTTTCTCTTCCGCCTGAAGCTTGGATCAGATTATGCACCCAAAAATACTCTGGCTATAAAAAGACTAAAAAAAGGAATGTTTTTTGGTTGTCTCTTCAACGTATGACATCGCGTGTCTTAAAGATACCAAACGGGATATCAGAGGCGCGAGAATGACTGGAAAATAGAAGTCAGAACCGGGCGGGGAAGCGACTCCTTTTTCCATCCGACTCTATTTATGCACACACACACACACACGCACATGCTGCAAGCGAAGTCCAAACAGCCACACATGGATATTACCCAAACCTGGACAGACATTAGGAACTGTTTAAGCTTCTCCAAACAGACAGGCAACAGTGTTTATACAGGGGAAGATGGCTCCTTTTCTTGCTGCTCTGTGAGGGCGGCAGGCAGTCAGGCATGAGTTGAAGATGGTTTTTTAAATTGCATATGCTTCACATGGCACAGGGAGCAGGAGAGACGGGCGGGGCGGGGACCGGTTTGCGTGTCTGGCCCACTGCCAGTTGACAGCTCAGCTGGATATCGTTGAACAGTCCGACCCCCTAAAGTCCCCCCCTCCACTCCGCCTCGCAGCGTGTCACTTTAGGATTGTTTCCGCAATAGAAAGTTTATTCAACCTCTCTTTCTCTCTCTTTCTCTCTCTCTCTCCATCTCTCTCTCTCTTTCTTTGAAAAGGCCCCGGACCGGCCATCCGTTCAGCCATTTCATCATCGGACAGGGTGGTTTATTTCTCCTGACAGGACCGGAGCTGCTGTGCAATCCCTAATGAACAGCTTGATACGGGGAGGAATTTTCAGACCGATTTTTTTTCAACCTCAATTAAATCCGCTGTCCAAACAAATGAGGGCCCCGCCGCTTGTTGGACCAAGTGTTTGGACACGGGGGTCACCGTTTGTGTACACACAACCACGGCAGAGGTGAGGCCTCTGTGCTTGTGACCTGACGTAACGGGAGCGCGAGGACGAGGGACTGGTGAGGTCACGCCCAGAACGGGACACCAGTTCAGAGACGCCAAACGGCAAAGGACTGTTTCACCTCTATTTCAGTAGAGGTGAAACAGTTTACTGTTACCGAGTGGATTCAGCCGGATTTCTCTGTGTGTGTGTGTGTGTGTGTGTGTGTGTGTGTGTGTGTGAGAGTGAGTGTGTGTGTGTGTGAGAGTGTGTGTGTGTGAGAGTGAGTGTGTGTGAGTGTGTGTGAGTGTGAGTGTGAGTGTGTGTGTGTGAGTGTGTGTGTGTGTGTGTTTAGAGAGATGCTCATGAGCCATGAACTCAGGTGAAGTGATTCACCTGGACTAAAAATAAGACATGTTGTCTGAACAAAGTCTGACAAACTCAATGTTCCCTCCAGGTGCAGAGGCGTCCAGGTCAGGTCAGGTCAGGTGAGAACAGGTCAGGTGAGGTCAGGTCAGGTCAGGTGAGGTCAGGTCGGGTCAGGTCGGGTGAGAACAGGTCGGGTCGGGCCGGTCCTGGTGCCACCGAGCCAGGACATGTCAGGACGGGTCATAACTGTCCTGTCCTCACCTGTCCTCACCTGACCTGGGAAGGTAATGATGGGTAAAAACACCCAAAGCTAACCTGTTAGCCTCGTAGTCCTGGAGGTCGGTCTTGGTCTCCAGACCATATTTTGATGGTCTCGTCTTGGACTCGACCTCATTTGGTCTCGGTCTCTGAGGACTCAGCGTTTTATTTCAAGACCAGTTGAGACCAGGACTGAAAATATCACTAAACATGCAGCATATTGTCCAGTTTATTTGTTAACATCTTTGTTGTCAGTGGATGCAAAACGCACCGATTAAAATCCAACCAATCACGTGTCTCTGTTCCTCCCCTCCTGTCACATGGTTTCCTCTCAGCAGTAGAACATCTGGGACGTCTGACTTCTTCATCACTTAGAACAGAAGCTTAAAGAAGGTTAGCTGCGTTAGCGTGATGCTAGCAAAGCTCGCTGAACAGAGACGCATCAACATTATGATGAAAAATGTCATTCACTGCCTGAATTATTGTGCGGAGATGTTGACTGATTGCTGCAAATATGGGACAACGCTGTGACCAAAAGTCTGCAATATAGTGACGTTCAGAAACCGTCGGTTCCTCAGTTCCTCTCTCTGCTCTTAGGCCTGGAGTGTCACTGAGAGCCTATCAGACGGCCAGACGCTGTCAGACATGCAGTGAGGATCATGGCTGTGGAGCTGCCAGTTCAGCATATGCAGCAAGTTAAATGGTTTCCAATGATAACTAGATATATACAGGCGTTGTCGTGGTTTCAAAGTGTATTTAAAGCAGAGTCAACTACAACACACCGTGTAAAACTCATTAACCTGCTTACACGCTAAGTCAGGATGTCATACAATGTTGATAACGAGTATGAAGATTTACGTCATGATTCTATGGTGCTGATTGAATAAAATCACTTGGTAATGACGGATAAGCCGTGAGTTGGTGCTGGTCTGACAGCTTTGTTCTTTGTTCCTGTAACGCTCTGCATTCACTGCAGTCGCTATGATGGTTTTATTTAATTATGTAGATATTTTTTTAATTAACAAAACACGAGAACGGAGCAAGCGGAGCATGGCCATTGCTCTCTGATTGCTGTGTTGAAAGCTGTAATGTCGGCCATGTTGTCAGACTGGCTCCATGCAGCAGGAGGGATGTGAGGTCATCACGGCGACGCCTTGTGATTGGTCACTTCCTGCTTGTTGCTCCCTGCTCAGGGTTCAGTGTTTTTCAGGGCTTTGCCTCCGTTTCTGTGTTAAATGGCTTCGTTATCTTTTTAGTGCATGAGACGACGGCAGATTGTAGAAAACAAGGAGAACACAGAGTTTGTTCTGCTTTTAATATTGGTAAAAATGTCCAGGAGTTTTTATGGGAATATGGATCTTTTAGATCAATTTGAGAAGCAATTTTGATCACATTTCACATTTTATCGTATCATGTAGCGCGTGGCTCTGGTCTTGGTCTTGACTTGGTCTCAGGTTAGATGGTCTTGACCACAACACTGCCTAGCGCTAGCAGCAGAAATAGCTCCTGGTCTTTAGCCTAAAGCTAACGTGTTAGCCTAGCGCTAGCAGCAGAAATAGCTCCTGGTCTTTAGCCTAAAGCTAACGTGTTAGCCTAGCGCTAGCAGCAGAAATGGCTCCTGGTCTTTAGCCTAAATCCTCCATCTTGTTTCCATGGTGAAGCAGGAAGTTGCTCTCAGTGTCTCCAGAGGTTTCTGTGTCGTTTCCTTCAGTGGTTGTTGGTGCAGCGCCGCCACAGTCCAGGAGGGGAACAGGCTGGACTCAGAGCAGCAGGAGGGGGAGCTGAGGTTCTGGTTCCAGTAGAACCGGGTCGACCGGACCATTGTGTGTAACGGTGTGTTCAGGAAAATCAGGAAGTTTAAACATCTTTCTGCTTCTGTCAGAGATCCAGAGGGAAACGACAGTCTCTGTTTCCCTCTGGATGGAATCACTTCTGGATTCAGGATTTCATCACATCCATTGGCTGGTTCTGGTTCTGGTTCTGGTCCAGACCACACTGCCGTGTGAACGGACCCCCGCAGCTGGACGGCTCTGGTTTCCAGGAATCGGGCCGTTTGATCGGGTCGTAATGCTGTCAGCAGCTTTCTGCAGACATGAGGAATGTGAACATCTGATGGTTGGATCTGCTGTCTGTTCAGGAAGTGTTTTCTCTCATGTCTCGTCCAGAACCTCCAGGAACACAGCGTGCTGGCTGGACCCTCTAACTGGGTCAGCGGGATCTCAGGACCAACCCGGTTCTGTAAGAATCCCTCTGAGCTCATCACAAGGGGATTCTGGGAGGATTGTCCTTCCAGCTCGTTCTGGTGAGCCTGAGGAAGCAGCGAGGCTCCGACCCGTCCAGGACCCAGCAGGACGGCCTGTCCAGGACAAACCTGGACCAGGTGCTGGACAAGCCGGGTCCTCACAGGAAGTGATGTCGTATCTGCTGTCAGTCACTTCCTGGAGGACAGCGGACAGAGAGCAGGACAAGATGTCGGTTTCTCACCAGGAGACGTTGAGGGAATCGCTGTGTTTCTCCCAGACTTCCAGTGAAGAAACTGACCTGAACCGACTGGACCCGGCAGAACCGACCGACCCTGAACCGACCGACCCCCCAGCAGCAGCCGGACCCAAGAGGAGCCGGAAATGACCCCCATTGTTCTGGGACCGAAGCTGCAGGGGCCGAATTCAGCTTCCTATGCAGCAACAAAACGACCGAGAAAAAACCCCACAGAGAATTAATGACCCCCCAGTTTAACCCCCCAGCCTCCGTTTACCCCCCCGCCCTCCCCCTCCTGCTGCTGTTCCTCTTCCATCCATTTCTGGTCAGCAGTCTTCTGGCGCCCTCTGGTGGTGAGACTGGTGAACTGCACTAACCCATCAGCCACATCAGGGCCGTGCAGAGACTTTTTAGGGGCTCGACGTTATAGGGGCCCGTTGCACAAGGTGTGTGTGTGTGCGTGTCCTGTGTGTGTGTGTGTGTGTGTGTGTGTGTGCGTGTGTAAAGGCACATGAAACAGGAAGTGAACCTCTGAGTGACTCTGACTCCAGGACTGTTGGGTTAAATGAGACACATTGGACCAAATCAAACCTTTAATTTACCAGAAAACCTTCAGAGCTGGACAGGTGGAGGTGACTCTACCTGCTGACAGGTGGAGGTGACTCTACAGGTGGAGGTGACTCTACAGGTGGAGGTGTAAGCCAGATGACGGAGCCCTTCCTTGAATGAGCCTCAGTTGACAGTGATTGTCAGTGTGCAACAGAAGCGTCACTCCAGCAGCTTGACATGCGACGAGGAGCCAGGGCTGCATCCTGCTGTTTGCCCTTTAACCTTGTGCTTTTAGTCTAGTTTGTTCCACAGCGCTGGAACCAGGCGGGTCCAGAATGATCACCCAGAGCGTCCAGAACCGGTCCTGGTCTTAACTGCAGACTCAGTGGGGTCAGGAATGGGTCCAGGTGAGACATCTGTCCTCTGCAGGATCTCTGCTGGAGAACTGCTGTCATATTCGTATGTGGAAGTTGCTGCAGAAACAGAGAAGAAGAAGCAGAAACTTGATGATTATTGATTGGTTCTGACTGGACCTCCCCCCCCCCCCCCCCGACAGTAATGTGACCCCTGATTGCTGTTGCCATGGTGACAGCCTCCCCATAGCCCCGTCCCCCTGATGATGGATGGTCAACAGTAAAAGCTTTTATGGGGTTTATGGCGCCGATCCGTTTGTTTGGCTGGTTCCACTTGGAACGATGGTTCCATCGTTATGGATCAGCTGATCAGCAGGTGGCGCTGAGTGGAGTCTGACCTCAGTGACACACAGGCTCACATTTAATGTCTTATTCAGACGTTTCCTCTCTAAATGAGACGTTTCCTCCTCAGATGTTTCCTCTCTACCTCAGATGTTTCCTCTCCTCAGATGTTTCCTCTCCTCAGACGTTTCCTCTCTAAATGAGACGTTTCCTCCTCAGACGTTTCCTCTCTACCTCAGACGTTTCCTCTCCTCAGACGTTTCCTCTCCTCCTCAGACGTTTCCTCTCTACCTCAGACGTTTCCTCTCCTCAGATGTTTCCTCTCCTCAGACGTTTCCTCTCTACCTCAGATGTTTCCTCCTCCCTCAGACGTTTCCAGGTGAAATGTGTCTGTGTCGTTACCTCAGGAAGTCAGGAGCTTTGGAGATCATGTTCTGGAAGTCGGAGAAGCAGAGCTTGCCGTCGGCGTCCAGGTCGGCCTCCTCCATGACCTTGTCGCACACCAGAGTGACCTCCTCAGGGGTCAACTCCCCTTTGGTCAGCTTGTTCAGGGTCTTCCTCAGATCCTCCTTGCAGATGAAATTGTCCCTGTTAAAGTCTGGAGCAGGAAGACACACAGCAGCTCAGCTCACATTTTGCTTTTCGTTTCATTCATTGAAACGCTGCTAATTATCATCATAAACTATTCAAAGTAAATTGGGTAAGTCATTTGAAATGAATGTCCAGATTTTGCGGTTTGTTAATGGATGTTTGTTTTGATCTTCACTAATATTTGCCTGCAGGCCTGTAACTAATCAATGCCTCAAACTCTCAGATGTTTGGCACAGACAAACCAACGCTTTGTTTCCCTGCTGACGTTTTCTGTTACTTGTTGAAGTTTTGTTTTCTAATCTTCTGTATGTTTTTGTTTTCATGGTGACTTTATGATCTGCGTCCAAGGAAATAAACCAAACTGAGACTCAGCTGGTAACCAAGGAGGGAAGCTGCTGCGCTCATTGTTACTTTATTAATAATAACAATGTAACAGACAGAGAACATTTGGTTTGGGGAGTTTTAAGGTGCTTCCATTTTAATCCAACTCCAGTTCAAACGCTAATTGACCTCTGACCTCTGGTCTGCCTGACCTCAGTCTGAGTTCGGTTTGAATGTGAACGCCAAGCGGACCAGAGACGCTCCAAAAGCAGGAAGTGAACTACAGAGCAGGGCATTCTGGGTAAATGCAACCAAAGCTAATGTGCTAGCCTAGCGCTAGCAGCAGAAATGGCTCCTGGTCTTTAGCCTAAAGAAAAATCCTCCAATCACTAAAACCCTCCATCTTGTTTCCATCTGGTAAAAAGGATTTGGCATAAAACCAGAGTTTTGTCAAGATTGGTATGTTTATACTGAGCAAATTAATTTCATAATTCCACTTTTATGGTCAGTAGAAAGTCCAGTGTTTACGTGTGAACAAGCTTATTTCCATGTAATGAGTTTCCTGTCCAGTGGACCAGCGTCCTACCGTAGATCCTGAAGGCATAGATGGTCTTCAGCTCCCTGGGGGACGTTTCACACAGAGCTGAGAACATGTCCACGAAGTCGTTGAAGCTCATGTTGCCCTGTCCGTCCTCAGAGAACGTCTCCACCATCCGGTCCCTGAACGGGTTCTCCTGCACACACACACTCTGACTGTCCATTGAGTTCATTTCTACAGCCCAACATGTACCTGTGATTCACCGTCGGCTCAAGCATCAAGGTGACTTATAACCTCCTGGTGGAGTCAGTCTTACCCACAGGGATTTCCTCACCGGAGTCCTAATCGTTTCATTTTCACCTTTATTTAGCCACTTGGGATCATGTGGAGTCAGAGGGACACGTGTGGAGTCAGAGGGACATGTGTCCTCTTCTGCTTTACAGATGGACACGACCTCAGTCCTGATTGTATGTCTCAGATGTTTAGCTGGAGTTATGAGGCTCACAGTGAGGCTTGGCCAGCCTGGTCTATGCCTGGGTAGGAGATCATGGTGGTGATGGAGGAAACACCTCAGGATCCTGAGCTTCACCACTGATGATGTCCCACATCTTACAACATCTCATAAGATTCTTATCATTATTGTTGAATATTCATCTCTATTCCTTGGGACAATCAGGAGGAGGTGAGACTTAGAGTCACAGCTTGGCTTTGACTCCCAACACCAACGATTGGGTAGATGGACCAATTCAGGACACTAAAGCATCCATCATCCATCCATCATCCATCCATCATCCATCATCCATCCATCAGCCTCAGGAGGTCCAGTCTTCCCTCTCCAGCCTCTTCCAGCTCCTCCAGGAACCCCAAGGCGTCTCCATCAGAGACATGGTCCCTCCAGGTGTCCTGGTCTCCCCTCCTCCTCCCTGATCTCCTCACCATGGAGGCTCCATCCTGTCCAGATGTCCAACTGTCTCCTCTGGACATGGAGGAGCAGCAGCTGGACTCTGAGTCCCTCCTGATGTCTGAGCTTCTCTCTCTAAGGCTCCAGCCTCCCTGAGGAGGAAACACATTTCAGCCGCTTGGATCCTGATCTGGTGGACCTGTTGGTCCTGGAGGACCTGGTGGACCTGGAGGACCTGGTGGACCTGGAGGACCTGCAGGACCTGTTGGTCCTGGTGGACCTGGTGGACCTGGAGGACCTGGTGGACCTGGAGGACCTGTTGGTCCTGGTGGACCTGGTGGACCTGGAGGACCTGGTGGACCTGGTGGACCTGGAGGACCTGTTGGTCCTGGTGGACCTGGAGGACCTGCGTACCTTGAGCTCCGGCATGGTGACGATCAGCGCCATGGGGACCTTGATGTCCGGGTTGTTGGTGTAGTCCAGTGGCACCAGGTGTGGCGCCAGCTCCCGGTACCGTCCATGGAGGCTGCAGAGGACACAGCGTGAGACAACGTCCATCCGACCTGACAGGGAGACGTCCTGTCTGTCCTCATCCTGCTGTCCCACCAGCAAATCTAATTCTGTCAGACCTTTCAGGACGGAATCAAATGAGTTTCTATCCTGTTTGGTTTCATGTTCTTTAAATAAACTGGTCTAGTAAAACATAATTCCTCTGACATCTCTGCCCTGTCAGCACCATTTGTCTCATGAATCTACCAAATGTCCTCTTCACAGGACCAGCAGTCTGTCCAGCTGTCCGCCTCTCCACTGTCTCACTGCAGGAACATGATGCTACAGAGCAGAGCTTCACACTCTGATTCCAGCTCCTGTTTCTGATACCTGGACTCTATGTCCTGTTTCCCCCCAGAGCCGTGATTTTCAGGCTGTTTGTGGCTGAGATGATGTCTCCTCTGTCTCCGTGTGTCTCAGCCCTCCTCCTCATAATGAGGTAGCTGTGGACTCACCTCAGGATCTCCTTCCGGGTGAAATAGGTGCAGTCCTGTAAACAAGCAGAGAAACGGGTGAGGCTGTGGTCCAACCCGCGGCTCCGTCCTGCGTCGTGGCGCATCAGACCTGAAACGCCTCCAGCTGCTCCTCGGTGAAGGTCGTCTGCTTGTTGCCCATGCTGCGCGGCGGATCGTCCCATCAGAGCTGATCCCAGCATCCAGGCGGCGGCTCTGCATCCGGCTCCAGATGATGCCGAGAGGCTCACTGCTGCCTTCAGGGGCTGCTGGGAAAATCTGGCTTCCAATGAACGAGAAAATTATTCCCATCATTTATTACTCATTTACTCTGTTTTACAATTTCACTATGTTTTTGTTTGTTTTGTTGAGTCAACTGAATGTGGGCCGAAGTAAAGGGTTCATCAGTGGAAATAAGAGTTTTACTGCTGATCTCAGGTCAGGAGAACCGGAAGGCAGCAGAGGACGTCATTTGCTCAACTATTCATTTTGATATAATAGCAAAATATTCTAAAAACAAAGCGTTGGTCCTGCTGAAAGATCCATAAATGTAGTTTTTGTTTATTTAACCCAATAAAGCCTTTGGAGAAAGAAACATGGGGCTTGAGCCCCTTTGTTGGAGGGTTTCGTTTCGTAAATGGTTATTATTATTTACATGTTAGTTTTATCTGCGTCCCTCAAAATAAAAATGTGTAAATTAACCGTCAAACCCCGTTTTGTTTGAACAGACCCTTATTGTCCACTAGGGGCGCTGTGGGCTCAGTGTGATTAACCTATTGTCCACTAGGGGCGCTGTGGGCTCAGTGTGATTAACCTATTGTCCACTAGGGGCGCTGTGGGTTCAGTGCGCAGCGTCTCAAACACTAAATGCTTCGTTCATTTCAACTGTGCAGCTGCGTCATTTTTATTCTCCGCTGTAAAACAACACAAGTGATGCTGAGACAATGTTTCTATTTACAGTTCTTGTTATTTTGAGTGATAAAATGTAAAAATGTCCGGAACCGTGAGTGAAACCGGGACGTCGGAGGTTGAACTGGGTTCCGTTTCCCGGCGCCTGGCGTCGCTTCTCGGCCTTTATTCCCCACAGGAGACCTTAGAGCTGCAAGGGGACATTTTTTATTTTATTTATTTTATCTGGGACTTCAAATGGGAAAGATTAAAAAGAGAAATAACGACAAAACCCAAAGACAAAGGAGAGAAAGGAGGGAAAGGAGTCCCAGAACTGCACCTGTTTTTAGGCAGCCTTTACATTTAAAACACTCATTTTAAACAAGCCATGGACATTTTTAACAACCCTAAAACAAACGCAATAAACAGATTCTGGTTCCGGTCTTACCTAAGAAAACTGAAACTTTTAAAGAGTGATTTTAAAAACCAGTGGCTTTTAACCTTCCTCCTGCAAACACTTTTATACAGAAGTTTTTAAAACATTTTAGACTGGAGGGAGAGGAGGTCGGGATTTTAACCAACCACCGTTTTATCATCTCCGTTGTCCAGGACCAGTGACTCCAGTGCGCCGCCTCCGGTCCGGAGACGCCACCGCAGTTTGGCGCAACGTGGCCCATCCCGTCCTTCCCAACAGACTCCAGTCCTGGATGGCGGCCCATGATCCTCCCGGTCAGAGCCGCCATGTTGTCCCGCGGCATGTCGGCGACGTCCATCTGCCCCCGACCCGGTTGTGGCGCCGGAGTCGGTGAGGCACCTGCTGTGGGAG
>CAEGAF010011537.1:0-22589 GCA_903067075.1 Micropoecilia bifurca
GTACAGACCAAAAGTTTGGATACACCTAGTCATTCAATGAGTTTCTTTTATTTTCAAGACTATTGACATTGTAGATTCACATTGAAGGCATCGAAACTATGAATAACACATGTGGAAAAATGTACTAAACAAAAGTGTGTGAAACAACTGAAAATACGCCTTATATTCTAGTTTCTTCAACGTAGCAACCGTTTGCTTTGATTACTGCTTTGCACACTCTGCATTCTCTTGATGAGTTTCAAGAGGTCATCACTTAATATATATGTTTATTTATTCTTTTATAATTTTCTTTCAGTATTCAGTTCCAATATTTCAATGTCAGATAATTAAGTTTACTTTGAGAATTAACTTTATATTAAATGAAAGAAGCAGCTGCTCCCTTGTTTCTTGCCCAGTGATTGCAGTTGTAACCTGAGTGCCTTGCTCAAGAGAACTTCATGCTGGATGTCAGTTCTTTAATTTTTGCTCCATTTCTTTTCCTGCAGCTGCTTCATTTATCCAAACTGGCCACTTTCAGACCACAAGGTCACTTCTCCCACCACCAGGCCTGTGTGCCACACGGAGAAGTGCTCCTCTGGAGATTCAAATGTAAACACCGCTCTTGTTAGTTTTTGGTCAGGCCAGACGTCTAACAGGAATTCAAGCTGTGCTAGCACACCATTTGGTTCTGGCGAGCAAAAAGACATAACTCAAATTATTAGGTCAGTCAGGAGAGAGAGGGAGGTTTGTGAGAAACACTGAAAATTGTACAAGCTTAAAATAGCTTTGTAATTGAATCAGTGAGAGTGCCCTCCTCTGGCCGGAGCCCACAGGTATCTGCTCGCCTTGCGCAGAATAAAACGTAGGTTGATGACATAAATATTTGCTTTTTAGCACACAGTCGGAGGTCATGAACACCACAGAAACACAAGGTGTTTTATTAATATTTTATGAATCTCTTACCCCGACTGAAAACATCTGCAGATCACTAAATTACTGCAGCATTAACAGCTCAGGTATAGTCAGCATCAGGACTCAGCAGTCCGACATGGAGATTTAGCAGGAATGTTAAACTGTAGCCACTTTTACAGTCCTAAATTATGCGACCAGCTTGAAAAAATAAGGGGCAAAGTCAAGGGCTAAGAGGGAGATTTGCCAGTCGAGTCCTTTCACAGAATTTCGGGGTGGACTATCCCCAGCCACTTGCTGAAGACATAACATATTACCGCTGAAGAAAAGCAGCTCAGCAAGAAGTTTCTGTCGCCTGCATGCCGACACGCCCGGCGGACCAACTGCTGTCTGCTGCAGCTGATGAAATGTTGGGTGGATTGTGTTTCACTGACTGGAAGAAGCAGAAATCAGTTGGATTATTTACATATAGGACGTTCAAGAGAATATTTATAATGTTGCTCGCGCATATAGCTGCTTTTTAGCCTTACCATGTTGTAAGATGTGGACATTTTTCTTTAAAATGTTTAGAAATGAATCTTTAGTTATTATGACTTACACAAGTTGTTGGTTGTTAAACTTAAGATATCAAAAATTAAAAATGCTAAAAAACACAGAACCAAATTAAAACTACATGGTTTTCTCTCATTTAAAAACTGTGAACCACAGCAAAATAAACATGTTTTAAACATAATATACTTACATGTGTAACATGTTTTTATTATTTTACCAGTGTTATGGTTGTGAATTTGTCAAAATTAATTTATTAATTCTTTAAATTCAATTTATTTATTTCCCCTCACTTTTTGCAGAAATACTTTGCACATCATAGCTATTTTGTGATAGTTATTTAATAATACACAGAAACCTGTGGTTGTGCATATATGTAGCCCTTCTTTGTTTGTGTGTTAGTCTGGTTCCCTGTTTTTATTTTAACAGAAATAATCAAGTGGTGGGTGAGGTCAATGCCACTATTCAGTAAAACACATGAACTAATCACAGAGCAATAGCTCCCAGTGGATATCAGTCAACATATGTAAAACACAGGGAACATTAATTATGATAAGAATTTAAAATGCAAAAAACATGGCAAAATAACGCATAGAACCTGAATATAACTAAATTAGTCTAAAACATATGTTGGAATATAGTACTTGTAAAGAAAACAAAGAGCTGATGCTAACAGCTACAGATGACAAAAGAAAAAGGGGGAGGAGCTCACAGTTATGGTTGCTATGGTAACCACCAACTGTCTAGAGCAGGACTTGTACTAAAAAAAGTTAGCGCCATGTTAATCTTTATCGTACGTGGAAGACATTTCCACCGTGAGCAGTTGGCTTTGGTGTAGCGGATTTAACAAGCAGCAGTAATGAGAACAACGTTATGCCAGACCACCATTAAAGAAGTTGTTCTACATTCAGTTCAGCCAGGATATAATTAATTAATTCGTGTTCATAATGTTCCTACTGAAAATGTTGGATCCTGAAGTTCACAGCCTCAAGTCAAAATGTTTCATTGTATGATGCTAAAACGAGTAGACGTACATGCCCATGTTGGGGTGGTCCCTGTTTAAAACACCTTTATGTAGGAATATTGGTTCTAGAGCGCTTTGAAATGCGAAATAAAAAGGGTTTAACAAGCTATTGCATGGATATTTTTTGTATTAGTAGCTTTGTATCTAAGATAGTAATTGCTTTTGGCTTGTAAATTGTGGCAGAATAAAACCTAATTTGGAAAAACATTTTTCCCCTCCCCTTCTGTCTCAACTTCTAAGAGTTTCTTTCTGAAAGAATTTGGAAACTTTTATCTATTTCAGACATTTGACAATAAAAAAGGCTTTTCCACCTATGTCTGTCTGGAGGCCAAAAAACAAAAGGTTCAAGCTGGACAGAAACCCTGGGACAAAACGTAGATATACACAACTACACAAGAACACACTCACATCGAGGCACATTTTAAACTAAATAACCTAATATATCTGTCTGTGGAGCAACTCCCGACCCCACTAAGGGACAAGGGTGCAAGAAAATGGATGGATGGATGGATGGATGGATCTGTCTGTGGACAGTGGGAAAGTACCTTAGTATCCTGTGAGAACAGTATGCATTGGGAAAAGTTGCAAACTTCACAAAGAAATATTCAGGCCCAGCATTTTTTTAGTCTGATTGTTACTTGACATATGAAATAATTTACATAGAACTTCACTGACAGCTGAAAAATCTCAAAAAGCAACACATCATCAAAAAATAAAAAATCAGTAAGAAGCCATAGTTGATGAAAACATGGAACAGTGAGGATCCTGCAGCAGTGTCCAAACTACTTAAATTACTCCAAGAGTGCTTTGGAAAACTGGCAAAAAAGTCATTAAACAACACTGAACAACATCTGAAGATGTTGACGAGCTCAAAGATATTCCATGGACCGATGAGACAGAAGTGAAAACTTTTTGTAAAGTTTATCTGGCAGAAATGTACAGCTGTCCACAACAACAAGCCAAATCCCCTTTGGAAAATAGTTTATGGTCGGCTGAGATCTACCGGATGCTTGAATCATGGACATATAACTGTTTATTCCAGCAGGACAATAATCAAAAACACACATCAAAGCTGGAATGGACAAAGCAGGCCAACATAAAGCTTCTGGAATGATCCTGACCTGAAAGTGTGTTGCACTGTGTTGGAAACCAACCAATGAACTCATCCATTTCTGATAAGAATAGTATCCAAATGCAGAAGGCATTCATATAATTTCCATTCTCTGAGGTGTTATTGGTTTTTATGAGTCATGCTGTTGTTATTATAAAATGCTATGAACCCTTGTAACCAGTACCAGCACATTTCCAGACTCTTGATCCAATCTCTTCACCGTTATGCACATTTTCTATAAAACATTTTTGACTTATAGAACATGGACTATCTACTGCAACTTCTTGATAAGTTTGCCATGGTTATGCATGTAGCACCAGGGTCTTCAAGGTCGAATTGGCTTCTACCACCAATGGAATGGTGCCAATGGAAGATACCAAGCTAAACCAAACTCAACTAATGGGTTCACAAAACCTCAAGACCTGATATGCAATAAAGGTCCAACTTTCTTTGGACATGAAAGAAACAATGACAGAATTCAAATCTGTAATGCCAGAGTAGCAAACAGCCCAGCTTTCTCCTGGAGATGGGTTATAACTTTTTGATTAATTTATATTATTATTTATATTATTAGAAACATTTATTGGAAAAAAACAAGTTCAGACCATTAGAAATCTACAAAAACGGCTTCTACTCTGACCAGCCAATAAGAATCCTCAACGTTTTAAAGTTTCTTGCCATTCCCATGACATTATCTTGAAGGAATAAAAATGAATGGTTTGGTGGAACAACTGAAAGAACTTCTTTTCTCTAAATCATCTTGCCTGCGAATCAACATTTGTTCTGGATTCAGCCGCAGCAGATGGGACTTTGCCTCATCTGTGGACAGCTTCAACTAGATTTATAGGGCAAAAAAAACTCAACTTGGAGAGGACGGATGTAGAGCACAATCTGTTTTTCTGACACATTTTATCCAAATAAATCCAATCTGACATCAAACAACTTAACATCAAACAATCATGACTTTCAGGGAGTTACAATACTGCAGATGTGAACCATTACAGGAAACTGTCCGAGAAAAAGATACTGACTCAACACACATCTTTATGTCCGTTTCCCACCTTCATCTTCATGGTTGCATTTCAAATCTATTTGAAACAGGTTCTGACCAGTGCTGGTCCCTACTTGCTGGAACAAGAAATTAAGATGAAACAGTATTTCAGAGGGGTGTGAGTAAAGGAGGCGAAATTGAAAACAGGGCCTTCCGATAGTGTGGAACATCTGTTTTGGTGTCAGCTGGCTTTATCTGCAGTTAGGGCTGCAGCTCTCTTCACAAGACAGTTTCTAAATGCACTTGTGCTCCTTCCAGGCACTGACACAATTTAACAAAAATCCTCAAAGCTGAGGTCAATGTCTTCACATGTACCTTACAGGCAGCATTCACTGTCCCTGAATGTACAATTCTCTTTTTTCCCACAGGGGTCTCACAGTGGATGACTGATGGCAGTGGGACTTCTGTCGTTGCCATTTGTGAGCTCAAATTGGTGAGATTAAGTGCTGTGATAATCCAGGCAACTTTCCCACAGGAAAGCTGCTGCTGCTCTGCAGTTCACGGGGTGATAACCTCTTTGTGTTTCCTCTATGAAATATGAACAATGAAAGCTACCTTACACTAAAATCCACTGGAGGCAGTAATTCATTTTAAACACCATATGATGCAGACACGGCGAGCCCAAGGATGTATGGAGCCTTAAACTGGAATCTGGGAAAGATGGACAAGTTTAATTAAGAGTTGATAGTTGCTTATTATTTACTGGGATATACTTGTGAACAAACCAAGCCCAAACACAAAGAGTAAACTCATACCATGAAATTGTAGCCATGCTAACACAACAACCAAACTATGAAAATTATTTTTAGTCTAGATTTAAAGGAACTCAGTGTTTCAGCTGTTTTGCAGTTTTCTGGAAGTTTGTTTCAGAGTTGTGGTGCCCGAACATTTAATTGCTGAAAAAATAAATTTTTGCTGAAACTGTTAAACCAAATTTAATAGAGTTCTAAATCTGAGGTCTGTGTTAAAATTCAAGATGGGGGCCACCTGAAGGTCTGGGGGCCATGAGCAGCTTTGTTTGCCTTGGGTGCAGGATTCCTACAATTTGGAAAACTCTGGAATTAGATGTTGCAATATTTTCCAGGTTGGGAAAAATTAATTCTTCCAGATATGTCCATCCGTTCATCCATCCATCCATTGATTCCCTAACAGACGCAGAGGTTTGGAAATTTGACTCTGGAAAAATACAGTTTTGACAATGTTAAATGTGTTGGAACAGATGGATGTGGATGTTTAAACGTATAATTAGCTGTTTGTCTACTCTTTGTTTCCACTGATGGAAGAAAGGTAAAACTACACAACTTTAGTCGTCCCATTACTGACACAATTACCTCTGAAGCTCATATTGCATTTGACAGTTAACTTCCGAGGCACAGATGCATCGGCTCGGGCCCAAGCAGACGCCGGCTTCAGTGCCAGACGAGTGAGCAATCGTTTGGAAAACACTGGCAACACCCGTTGTTTTCGTTTTCGGCTCACTTTTTAACCTCTTTGCAAACTTTCAGCGAGTCTCTCAGGGTCCCAGATGACTGCGAGCACATTCGGAGTGTGACGGATAACCTCTTCCAACAAGCACAAATCTGGCTGTGTGAGCTGTGTGGACATGTTTAGACTCTGCTGAAAAGATACTGTCCATGGGAGTTGGAAATTACAATGTGAACATCCAGCGTGGGGGTGAAGAAGAGGTCATCCCCTCTCTGCCTTCCAAAATGACTCCCCAGAGAGACGACCTCTCTGTGTCCTGACCCTTTGGCTTGAAAGCTATAATCTCTGTCAAGTTTCCCTCTAACTCCTACTGTCTCCATATTTCCTCTATGCTGTTCCTCCATTCTCCTTGTCCCCTCAACTATTTACTCTTTACATCACCTCCTCTTATTTGTGCAGTCGTCCTCCCTGTTTTCTCCCCTCTCTTTGTGCTCGCTCACAGTTTTTCTCCGTGTCTCCCTCAGCTATGCAGCCGCACTGCCAGAGCTGACTCTTTTGATTTGAGTGCACTACATGTGGTTGAAATCTGAGGCCTGCTCTGCTGCCAAGCCACAGGCCCTGTAATGGAGCGCTTGTGCAGGAGAATAAGGCATTGTTCTTGGTGCACTTGGTGGATAAATAGAAAGGAGGGAGAAATGGTCTTACTCCTGCTGAACACAGCCTCCAGGGTCAAAGGGGAGCTTCATAATCTCGTTGTAAATCCAACTCCGGGCAGCAGTGGAGAGAAAACCACCTGGGAGTCATTTGCAGACACAGGATGCAGAAATGTTAGCAAGGCAAACTGTCCAGCGCCGGTTTCCTGATCTGTCTGACTACATGTTGAAACCACATAAACAAGAAAACAAGTTTCTTACTTTGCATTATTTTAGCTTTTGAGTCATTTACAGAAAAGAAAGGAACATAAACAGTATTATTTATTGGTATTGATCATGGGAACTGGTAACTAGCTTTAGCTTCTAACTATCACTGGCTGCATTTATATTGACCATATAATTGGGTAATTTGACTTTTCGAAAATAAATTTGCTTAATGGAAACAAGTCAATTTTGAGAAAAACTAATTTTTTAATAAAAACCTTGGGCGGTAGGAAAGGAGGATTTTTTTTGGCTGTATCCATTTTGTTTAATTAGCAAAACTGCGATGGAAACACTTTTTTCACATCAAATGATCAACAACTGGATGTTGCCATGGTACAAACCAAAAGAAGAAGATGATGACATGAAGTGGTTGGAGGATGATGGTGCAGCATGTTTGACAACAAACTTATTCACCTGTGATTTTAATCATTTATTCAAAACATCAAATATTTAGTGGAACAGGGACAAAATTTTGTGTACATTTATAATGGAAACGCAGCTAATTACAGTACTTTATTAAAGTATTGTTCCCATAACTTGAACTTTTTCACAGATTACCAAAAACCTCAGTGTATCGTTTTGGAATTTTGAGTTAGTAAAAAAAAGGAATATATGGGATTAGTAATTAGTGTATTCATAAAGACAATTGGTAATTTAAAAATTTACCATGGTTTCTGTGTGAGCACTCTCTGCACAAGACTCCACTGCTGAAGGAAAATGTGCAGAAGCTCAGATTAGATGCAGCAGATAACATATGATAAGAAAAGACAATAGTGCAAAAGAGTTCCCTGAATCTTTGAGATATTTTGAAGTGAGTCTGTTTTCCTGCGGGCGGATCAAGAGGAGTGCATATAAAAAAAATATCTGCATAATTTACAAAATAATTATATATGTCAAATTTTAAAAGTTGTCGAATGAAATTGTAAACAGTTTATTAAATAGTAAAATAAAAGTGTTTATTGAAATATTTTTAGCTGTTGTAAAGGTGCAACTAAACTGTTTCTAAGCATGTGGTCCTCTGACTTTGACAATGTTTCATTTGAATCATTTTTGTTTACAGAGAGTGCAAATGGAATAAAATTCACTCAAGTCCTGAATCATAAAACAGTCATTTTAAATACATCTGGACCCAATTCATCCCTCTTCAGTTTACAAACCAGAATCCGGACGCAAACTAATGCTAAAACTTCATTAAAATGCGTTTATGACAGAGGCCAACAGTGAAGCATCCCTGTTGATCACACCAGCTGCAGCTCTGCACTAATAAATCTCACCTCCCATTCGGGATCTTTAGGGTTAAGTTTGTCTTTTGTTTACTTCCCTGGATGCGAAATCATTAAAACAACTGCGATAGATCGAGTGACCCCAGCTCATTAAAATTTATGTCCAAACTGAGCTGGAAACGTGAAGCGGCGTCCTCTTGAATCATGAGAGCTGCCAGCCTGCTGGGAGACGTGGAGCCAAAAGGTCCGGAGGTTTCCGTTTCCCATCAAATTATTGCACAACAAGGTCTGTACATCAAATCTTTAAGATCCATCAGTGTTCTTGCTCATACGCTATAATCTAATAGCTGCTGTCAGGGGGGAGCAGCTCTGTCCATATGATGTGACTTTTACAGTGCGCCGTAAAGCAGTAAGTCTGACCCCAGGCAGCGTGCAGGACGTCGGTGACGACAAGCCACCATGAAGCGGGTCGCCGGTGCCCAGTCACTTCACCGCAGCGATGCGTTTTAGATGTTTTCTCAAAGAGAGAGAGAGAGAGAGAGCAAGCCTGCATGAATAGCTACTCTGTCTAACGGCGCTACCGTCGTTTGTTTGTTTGTTTGGTAGCTTTTCTCCATGGAAACGCAGGTCGACGTGTCTCGCGTAGCTTGAAGACGAAGGAATTTCAGACCGGATCGCTGGTTGATTTTTCCATGCAATATTTTAGGAATACAACTTCTTTCCCACGCTGTGATCTACGTTTTTTTCAGAGGATTTTGAAGGTGCACATATTCTGACAAACTGTTACTATGAATGATGCAGAACAGCAAAAGGCAACGACACAAATGTTGCTGATGAGATCAGGTTACTGATGAAGTGCCAAACCAACTCCAACTCTTGGAAAACTGGACAAGTTCAGAGTCCAAGAAAAGTTTCCTTCTTGTCAGCTTCTGCACATGTTCAGTTTATCCCTCATTCTTTACATACAAGATAAAAGCACAAACATTACAAAGATTAGGAAAATCTGACATAGAAATATGTTTAATGGAAATGACTGCTCGATGTTGCTTCTGCTGTTTTCCAGCTTCACCTCTCTTGATCCATGTGTTGCAGCATCACAGTATTATAGATGCTGCAACTAACCATCTGTCATTAATAATTTAAAATAGAAGAATCCTAAAAATGATAATAATGTAACTTTTGTTGGGACTATCAGACATACAATATATGAATCTGATGTAATTATGCCCCACAAAAATTTAGAGATCCTCTGTTTGTTTTTTAGTACAAAGAAGATTAAATATTTTGGCTCATGTTCACCAGGATTAAAAATGAAATAAGTTTGAGCACCTGATGTAAATGAGCTAAAATTGTATTCTTTAGAATGAGTTCAGATAAGAAAGAAATAATTTAACATATAAGTATTCTACGCTTGATATGCCTTGCAGTATTCACTCTTTATGGACGTAGCAACAGTAGACAATCACCTTTCCAGCAATCCCTCATAGTGAGCATGCATGTAGCGACAGTGGAGAGAAAAACTATAAAGAATCATAAAGTTTGAAATAACCAAAGCATAAAGAAATGGTCCTATATTCTTTGCACTGGGCTTCCTTTATGTCTAAAAACCCGTAAAACTGATTTATCCATCTTTATTCTGAGAGCTAATCAAGGTAATAAACGCTGATCTGTGAAATTTTCCAAAACACCGCGTTACAGACGTTGCTGAGCTCCACGGAGGTGAAAGCGTGTTTTTCTGCCTTGACGTCATCGTCCTTGCTACTAAAACCGTTTTCCCCTCCACTGAAAATGCTGGTTTGTGTTCCACTTAGTGTTGTGCGTCAAGCCTGAAGTAACACCATAAGAGGCTAAATCTCCATGTTGTCATAGTGAAGGGAGGATAAACGCACTGCTGCAGCTTTCACCAGCTTCTCTCCGCTTTGTTTAAACATCAGAGGATAAAGCAGCCACTGTCTGAACGGGCAGCTGTTTCCTCACTTTCTGCATTTCTGCTGAAGGTGATGTATGAGCTGGCCCACGAAAGAAACAGAGTTCCTCTAAGAGCTAGAGACATTAAGTCACAGTAGCTGCTTCTGGATCTGTGATCCTCTGGCCTCTTACAACAAGTCCAACATGTGTGACGGATTATAACAAATGCGCATAATCAATAAAATTCTCCACACGTTGTGGTGATGGATGCACCGCCGCTGCCCTCTGTGCTCACATCATCATTAGTAGTCTCGTTGCTGAAGAAGATTCATCCCGATCTGCCGTGAATGTGTCAGACTCTGCTAAAGTCAGAGCACTTCGCAGCGTTAGATAATCTCCCTCTGTGAGAGGATAGAGTGTCTCAGTCACAACGAGGCTCTTGACTGATGAGGATCAGTGGATCGGTTTTACTTTACGGTCGGTTTGAGGCCGAGATAATCTGAGAACAACACATGGACGCAGCAGGATGCTAAGTGTCTGTGCGGGAGTTAAGATTCTTGACTGGCAGGAGATGATTCATTAACATCACGGGTGATGTTTGATCGATCCTGGGTTGAAGGTTTCAGAGAGCTAAAAGGGAACATATTATGCAAAATTCACATATTGCACATGTTTATACTTCCCTTTGGGTTTCTACGCCTTTAGAAAAACAAAGACAAATGGCTGGTTTTTGCCAATAAGTAAATGCTTTTTGGTGTCTGGAAAATAAGCCATTTCAAAAACTTGGAGAATGTAACGTCATTGTAAAACATTTTTAAAACAAATAAGCACAAACAGGAATGTCATGTTTAATGAGCTGCACCAGATTATAGCATTAGCTAATTCGTATTTGATGTTCCTTAATGAGCTACAAAAATGGCCTCAATGCGATAAAACAGAAAATATACAAGTTGATTCTTAGTCACACTACACAGACAAACACACATGGACTTAATCACAGGAGTTCACACACTCATACAAATCAATCAAATCAAATTTCCTTCATACTGAAAATGAAAAATGTACAATAATAAAAAAAGAAAAAATACAAAATACATAGGCAGATCTTATTGTTTGCATCAATATTGCCTTTAGCCGTGTCAATTATTTTGAAGTAATTTTGTTTATTTTCTGGAGATCTATTTTTGCCACTACGTCCAGAGCCAAAAAAACATGTAGTTATGGAGTTCAGACATGCTGAAAAGTTTGTCCCAAACTGGAATTTCCTGTACGTTTCAACCATGAGATTTCCCAGAAAACATCACCCCCACTGTGCCTCACTGTTGCCTCGAACCCCATTATCTACCAGACTTCTTCACCAGCAACAACTCTGCAGACAAGTAGGCCTCCTGCACGACGGGACACCCAATTGGCTTGATTTACAAGGACGTTAATAAGAGGCGGAAACCACCTTACTGTGGGTATATCCAAGGATTGTGTTTCACAGTGAATGGGAACATTCAGGGGCTTGGTTCCTGAGTGCAAGCTGACGCTGATGAGGAGGATCCTGGGGGACAAGCTAAAGCGGCTCGACCTGCAGCAGCGGATTATTACGAGTCAAACTGCTTGAAAAACAACTATTTTCAGGACTTAATCCAATCAACTTTGGTGTTTAAAGTCCAAACTCACTGGAGATTGAAGGTTCCTGTGTGTATTTTAAGCAGCAATTGGAGTTTAAATGCTAAATGTGGCGTAATTACTTGAGATTTTTACTCGTAGGCGTGTTGACTTTTCAGGAACACATTCACCGGTTGTTACTGTAAATGTGGCTGCTGCAGGCAGGGATAATAAAAAACACCAGACAGCTTGAAAACATAGTGCTCTTTCAGCACGAGTCAGAGGTCAGCCTCACTGTTTCCGTCACAAAATTACAGCAGTTGATTTGCATATTTAGACTAATTACCTGTATTTATGTTATCTAATATTACTGCCAATTTCTCCCACACCAATTTCCACTGGTTTGAAGCCTCTCAGATTGACACTTTCTTTTGTATTTGAACATAGATTACTGCAGTTTGCTGACTATTTTTTTCACTAAAAACACCCAATGACATTCTGGTGAAATTGGAAGTTTAAATGTATTATGGTACATCTTTGTCCTGAATGAATCCCTTATATAACTCATGTCTGGTATGTAATTTTTTCTGACATCTAAAAATGTACCATGATGAAAGTTTTAGGATACAGAAACTGATTTACCTGATTTGTATGCAAAATTTTTAAATCTTAACCATTCATTCATTTTCGTGTTTCTGGGCTTTCAAGTAGCTTTTATATAATTGTATTTTATAAGTGAAATTAATTTATGTCTCATAACATTTCACAGGCTTAAGAAACCAGCTGTTTTCACAGAGTTGTTTGCACATCAAAAATGCAAGCAGTTTGACCAGTTTGATCACATTTAAATGATGTATTATGTACATATAAGTGAAAATTTGATCATAATTATTTGTATTTATGTAAATTACAGCTAGAGAAAATGACTAAGCATTCTTAAAAACCAAAGCAGCTTGCAGATGTTGCAGAAAGCTGGTAGTAATTTTGACAAAGAAGAAAAAGAAGCAAACTTCAAAAATTAAATAGACATGATAAAGTGTAGAATCAGACCTCACTTTCAATGATGTATTCCTGATATTTTTGCATTTTTTGCTGCTACAATGACAAAAAAAAAGCTACAAATTGTTTAAATCTGCTGGACCTGACAACCGTTTTCTCCTGCATGAATCCAGCAGAGTGTTCTTCATGAATCTGGTGCAGAATGAACAAAATTATGGAAAGAATAGAACCAATGTTTAGTTTTTCTGGAAACATTTTAGTATTAGCAGTAAGGCAAGAATCCAACTGGACAAAATAAATCAAACGACACTAATTTATTTTTAGCTATGTAGTGTTGAGGTATGTTGGAAGAGTCGCGGTTAAAAACAAATGGCCACCGCAACTCATCACCTCATTTATTTGGAGCTGTCAGTAGATGGTGGCATCCAGAAATGGAAGCTTTAAACATTTGTTGCACAAATGCAAGCACGTGAACATTACCATAGCATTTCACCACTTTCTTTGCATTTAGGATACATTACACTGTGGCTTGCATGCTCTAAAATTTGTGTTGCATAAATGTGTCCATGTTTGCTGCGTAGTTACTTTGAATTGTCCTACTTTCTTTCCTTGAGACGGAATCTATGTGTCTTAAGCTTCATCTGTCTTATGACACAATGTGAGAGAGGAAAAAAACAAGTTTTCGTCCAGCGCCTCAGTTCAGCCGGTTTGCTCGGGTCTCCCAGCGAGCCAAGCACAGCCACACGAGGACCGCGGTCGAAAGCCAATCCAAGAGCTTTGAGGCACTGTCACGGCACCATTATTGTTTGGCTGTCAAGAAACCAAGTACATAGCTTACAGTTAAATGCCGATCACGCACATTGCATTTACAGATCGTCCGCATTTGCATTTAATTTGAGCAAGAAGAAGCATGCTCTTTTTCCTGGGTAGCTACAGAGTTGACTCAGACAATGATGTCCGGACACTTGGACTGTCACTGTGACTCAGAATACCAAAAGGTTTAACAATGGTGCCAATCTCTCTAGGCCTTTTTAGTTTTTTGCTTATAGGTTCCAGTGGTTTTCAACTCAAATTATCAAAAACTCCTTAAACTGCTGTCAGTGGAGAAATGTTTGGAAAAAGAACATCACCTTGCCTGCATTATGAGGTTGGCTCATGTCTTCATGCAGTGTCTGGTTCATCCCGTTCTTCTTAGCTCCACTGGTAAATATTGGTAATGACAACAATGTCAAAATTCTCACGTCTAAGGACTTCTTCATTCTTGTACTGTGGCCAATATTCTCTGTGGAAGGGGCAAACTTTAAGTGGTAATTGAGAGAGATGCCATGGTCAGTCTCACTGTCAGCAAGCAGCCGAAAGCATCTTAAAATCTGACTGCAAGTCAAACATTCAGGACTTAATGCTTCCCAGATTGTGAGCCTGCAAATGAGCTCCCCTCACTCTGTAAATCCAGATGAATGTGTTTGTTCATCGGGGCAGTTTTAGATTCATGCTGCAGACGAACGGATATTAATCAGGGCCGTAGCGCTGTGAGTGAAAGTCAGACAGTAAGCACATATACAGTTAGATTTGGATGACAGATTATCCTCTTGCACTGTGCACTCTTTTATAAACCTTCCACATGAGAAATGACTTCTGAGGTTCATTTTGCAACAGCTCCAAAATTTAAACCAACAGCAATTTGTAATGAACTTCATAACCCTTTGGGCAGAGGCGGTAGTACACAACAAATCGGAGCACCTGGAGGACTTTTAAAGTTTCGGTTCATGAGTTTTCAGAAGATGGAATGTGAGATGGTTGCATGGATGGAAATGTTTGGCGTATACAACGTAGCTCCAGTCTGTCATCATGAAGAAAAAGCTCAGCCAAAAGCCACTGTCTTGATTTACCAGTTCATTATGATCCAATTCTCAACTATGGACTTGAAATATGGGTTGTCACCAAAATAACAGGGATCCTGATTCAAAGCTTGGATCTTATACTCCAGTCATTAATAATAACAACATTCAAAAGCTTTTAGTTAATGAAGCAGAACAACTGTTTCTGTAAATTTTGCAGAGACAAATGATCAACAAGTCTAATAAACACAGACAGAATGAGCGCTAATGTTATATGTCATTTCTGCAAACATCTCTTATCTAGTAGAGCTAGGGCTGGATTTACTGAAAACTTCTACTAGATGCATGTCTGAAATGAGAAAGTCCTTAAGTGACCAATTATCCTTCATTGAACAGGTTAGAATAGGTGTATGGTCTATACAAAACATATTACAAGTTTTTGCATATAATCATTCTTTGATGTGAGATTTCAGTCTGTACAGTTCTGCACATTTTGAGCTCCGTTCAGAATGAGTTGTTTTAGAACCTCTTGTCCCTTTAAGCCCAAATAAGTTGCTAATGGCCACAACCTCCAACATTTACATTCAAATGTGAAAAAAGATGTAAACACATGCACTATACATGTCACTAACCCAAAAGTGCTTTTAATTGGAAATAAAATAAAGAGAGTGTATGTACAAAGTTCATAGCAACAATAGAACCAATTAATAAAGATGCAAAAACAAAAGAAAAATATGTTAATGCTCCATTAATGGCAAATTAAGCATAAATGGAGAATTATTTTCAATCCCACAGCACATAGTTAAAAGCAAAGTAAATTACTTTATTCAGGAAAGTTGAACAGTTAAAACACTGAACTGGTCATAAAACAAGGACAGAAAGGAAAGTTAATGGCGCCAGTTATTACAAATAAGACATAAATTGAGGAGTCATAAATGGGAAGAGACACATATAAACACAGAAAAACTGAATCATAAGTACTTTCTAAAGAAAATAAAACTATACAGACAATACAGATCACTGGTATTCTGGGAGACAATTTCCATAAAAACATGAGGGACAAAATAACTGCATCAATGCAAAGTAAAGAAAAACGTCTACACAGAGATGCTATATGACGACCTAAGCCAATCAGATAGCAGATATGTGAGGTTACACATAAAACGCAAACAGACATCCTTCATACATTGATTTGAATATTAATCTGACATTATTATTAGTTAACTTAAAGACAAAATGCAGCTAAATTGTCCCTCTGAATTTTTAGTATCTCTGTAACTAAAATGCTACTTTACATTTATCAAGTGGAGAGAAGCAGGCTTTGGCAAATTTCATGTTTTCCCCCATTGGTAAATTAAAATTAAACTACAAAAAGTATCATTATTTTGACTGTAAACAGGCCTGAGGCAAAAAATCAAGACTTGCAATATTACTCAGAGTTCAGCAAATGTTTGAACTGCTCAGCTCTATTGTTTTGGCTCTGTGGTTTTTGTGTGTTGGAAGAGAAACGACATTTTGATTAATTACCAAAATTCTCAGCTGTATTGAATGAAAGGTTAAGAGAAGTGAACTCACTGGATAGCGTCCCTCTCTGGAAGTCCAGGCTTGGAATCAGATATCCTGCTGCAACCTCTCTGCTAAAATAATGCAGGGGAAATTGTAAAGCAGTCCCCTGATTCTGGATCCAACAGCAATTTGACCCAATTAGTTTGAAGGCAATGTGACGGACTCACAGATGAATACCAAGCAGTTTGAAGTGTTTCTAGAAAAACCTTAAAATTATTTTCGGTCTCGGTTGAACTCATTGCTCATTCTCCAAATTACACAACAGCTTTAGGCTGTAAATGTGGAGAACTCATTATCCCTCTTTGATTAAGATTTTAGGATTTGTGTTTTGAGTACGCCTCGTTAGAATTTAGCATTTATTGGTCGTTATTTTGCAACACACTAAAGAGTTTGCATCTCAGAGTTTGTTTGTGCCACTCAGACATTCCTTTGCACATTTTGTTCTGCAATAAAACAACCCACTGCCCTCCTCAAGCAGCTCCAAGGCGAGGACATATAATGAGGGTAGGACTTGGAACCTTTGGTAAAACAAACATGCAGATCAGCACAATGTGGAGCCACAGTGAACAGCATATAGGTAACAAGCAGGATGCCAACAAAAATTGCACTGCTGTTGCTAAAGAAAAACATGAGACATGTGATTGTTTAGATGGTTTGGTGTGACAGAGCGGATCATTTGGGTGGCCACTCTGAAAACACATGTAAAAATAATAACATTTGGGGGATTTTTTACTATTATTAACCTGTACAATGCAACTTATTCAATTTACAACTTATGGTTGTTGATTAATGGTTACTATGATTAAAATTAGTTCCAATAGCAATAGCACAATATTTTAATCTACAACATGAAATGAAAAATAAAAAAATCTCTGCTCCAACTGTTGTTGTAGCAGAGCATCTAAAAACAGCTGATTTTATGTTTTTAGATGCACCATGTAGCACTTTGAGATTTTTATTAATGAAAAGTGCATTATAAATTAAATTGATTATTATTATTATTATTATTATTATTATTATTATTATTATTATTATTATTATTATTATTATTATTATTATTGTCCTCTAATGATGTTTTAAACCTGCTTGTAATTTAGAAGCCGAGTAAAAACATTATAGATTTAAGTTGCTTTGCCAGAAACAAACATTTTGTATTGTAATAATGTTCAAAACAAAAGTTCTGCAACTCACCCTGACAAACTTCCCACTGTTTTCAGTGACACTATCTTAAACCATTTAGCCATTATTATCTCTAAGCAAAAAGCTTTGTAATCTAACTGAAGCGTCGCTACGGTAAATAAACGGCTGTTTACATGCAGTACCTTGGGGACAACTAGGGGGTGCCAACAGACCTTCAATGGTCCAAGGACCACAGCTTGAGAACCACTGGCCTAGACATTCTTTTAGTGTTGCAGGTTGGCTGCCATCCAGAGGAGGGCAGCGCTGGTCATGCTTAAGCAAAGTCAGCTGCTACAGAAATAAAGATGGTGGGGTCATACCAGAACTGGACAAAGAAACGGTCAAAATAAAGTTTACTGTGGGATTCAAAATGTACATAAACAATCAACAAGCTCTTTAAGTTTCACGTTAACAGCTGCATGATGGAGGAGTCTCGACTTCTCATTCAAAAATCGCCTCTTCAGGTTGAGAACCATGGCCTGATTCTGAATAAAACCCTGCTCTTCTGTTATTATATCATTCTTTCAGCCACAATCGGAAACCTAGACCTCATGCCCACAGACCTACCTGACCATACCCTTCCCTTCCAGTGATATTTTCTTGTGGTTCACTTGCTATTAATATCAGGATTTTTTTCTTTATGAAGCCCAGCTGTATGCTCCTAACATGCGTTAATGTTTTTAAATGGACCAATTAACACTTTCAAACCAGAGGAGAGTTTTACGTTAACTTGGGAATTTTTCAAAATGTCACTCAGTATTTCCTGTCCACATGTAATTTCCAGTATTAAAGTAATGGTTGTATTTGGCTTAGCTCACATTTCTGCATGGCGAATGTTTTCTCAGTGGTTAAAATTAAACTAAGGTGAAATCTACGATGGTTAAGTGGTGGATGCAGATCTATGTTGCCTCGTCTTAATGCACATTTCGGTCTTTTGTTTTTCAATGTATTTTTTTTTGTTTGGTTATTCTGCACCATTCTGTTCTAGTAGAAAATGAAGCTGTCTGTCAATCTCTACCTGCCAGGGAGAACTTGTGTACCTACTTTGATTAAAAATAACGTCAATGTTTATTTTTCTTTCCTGAAAATGGCAGTCGCATAAAAATGCGCATGCTAGTTTGGCTTCTTCAAAAGATTCGATTCCTGTTTATTATTATTCTTTCCACAGTATTCTTGTTTGTCTTTTCTCCCTGTTTGTAATCAACCACCTGCATCTTGTCAGAAATCGCCAGTATTTAAGCCTCTCGTTTTCTGCCATTCTCCGCCAGATTCTTTGTTTTCATTTCCTTGTTCCATGTTAAGTTCCCTGTGCCAGTTCATGCCTTTGAAGAAACTCTTTATCCTGGCAGATTTACTAAAAGTCTTTATTTGGTTGTTAAAGTTCAGCTTTGAGTCCATGAAAACTGCTACCACTTTATCCCCATGGAGTCTAGTTTAATTTGCTGTCTAACATTGCATTCTTTTGGGCCAAAAACGATAACTTCTGTCTTTTCTGGATCGGGTCAGAGGAATTTCAGACCCATCCACTGATGAATCATTTGGATGTAATATCTCAGCAACTATGAACTACTGTCCAGTGGCTATACAGTAATATAAAACTTTGTCATCAGCATATGTACTGGAGAAGAAGTTGCAGTAATCCAAAATATGAGCCCAGGAATGGCGACCTGTGGTTCACCGTGATTCTACCTTTATTACTTTTATTCATACTTAGTAAACAACACCAAAGTAGTTCTACTTTTTGCACTAAGTAGATATTTTAATGTCTGTACTTGTCCACAGATTTATCTTGAGCAGAGTTGGGTAGTAACTAATTACATTTACTCAACTATGTTTACTTGAGTAACCTTTTGGAAGAAAATTACTTTTAAAAGCATTTTTACTACGCTGTACTTTTTACTTTTACTTTTTACTTTTAAATAAGTAATTTTTACCCTCTGAATGAAGAACAAGCATGTTTTAACCAAAAATTCACACTAAAACACCAGGAATTTTTTGTTAAAGTTTCATAAGTGTTTATTGAAGATACTGATTGGGAAAAAAAATATTTTGCCTGATTTTGTTCATTTTTGTTACTATATGAATCATTGTAATTTTCATTCTTAAAATACCAAAACTTCCACTTAACCTTATATTGTGATCCATTTGATAATGTAATTTTTAAGTGTTAAATGTTCCTCAGTACTTGAGTAGACTTTATACCAAACACTTTTTTTGCTCTTGATTAATTTCTTGAATGGCTACTTTTTACTTTTACTTTTAAAAATATGTTGAAGTTGTGCTACTCTTACTTGAGTATAATGTTTGTGTTTTCTTCCCACCTCTGCTTGATGGTGACAGAGTTATGCTTTAGTCATCCTGAAGGTCCTATACTTTAGTTTTGGTTATCTAAAACTTTTTTAACAATCTCTTCACACTTGTTTAAAAGTTCTTGGCAAAAAGTCTCACAGTTTACATGAATGCATTCGCAGCCTTTGTTTATAACTTTAAATAATTAAACTTACCTTAAGGTCCAACTATAAATATGTACAAATGTATGTATGAACTGAATTTACAAATTCAATGTACTTAATTCTTTCCTTTAGGAACTATGGGAGAGGGTGAAACAAAAATAAAATTGCAACAAACAAAGGTTTAGCTATGATTATAGTTGTTATATAACCGCTACCATCCTATTAATGCTTATTTCCTGTCTGAATACTTTGGTTTAGATTCCCTCTGGAATCAAGCCTTGCTAATCAACAGAAAGGCTTTTGCCAGAGAGGTTTCGGGTTTGAAAACTATCCCCTTTGGAGTCCCAAAGAGACAGCTGGAAGCTATTGTAAGTGCATGAGAGTTCACAAAGGGATGACATCCAGAGTGTGTGCAGTTGTTTTATTCTGAAGCCGTCTTGGAGTCAGTGTGTTAAGCACTATATAGATGATTTGGGAGTTGAAAGTGAGTAATTATACAGCACTTGTTTTTACTGGCAGAAGAAGGGGACCTTAGAGGCAGCACACAACATCCTTGTCATACCTTGTGTGAAGGAAAACAATGCTTCTCGGCTCCACATTGAAAAATATAGTAAAGAATGCCTGGATTTCAATGGAAACATTGACTTTTTAGTTCATTTCACACTACATTAGCAGTCTAATTAGGTGGTGAAATGCTACACCTCAGCTTTCCTCTTTGTCCCAAGGCGTTGTGAAAGGATTGGTTGAGTTCATAGTGTAGCCCCTCTTTATCTCTGCTACTGTTGGAGGTTTCTTTGAACCCCAACACTCCACCTCTGCCACCCTAGAGGTAAGCCGAGACCCCCCTTCATAAATGCCAGCAGCCGAGCCGCAGCCATGAGCTGTCAGGCCGAATTAGGACTAAGCCCGCTGTACTGCAGCTCACATGCAGGTTCTGTGGGAGGCCGCCCAGGCCACCAACACATCCCTGATCAGGCGCACACATCTACCTCAAAACACGACGTTTAGCCAGCCTGGGAGAGCAGGATGGAACCAGCGTATGAACCAAGGCAGCACTAGCTGTATTTCCATTACAAACGTGCAGAAAGCCTTGTCAGTATTCTGCTAAGGTTAGAAAAACAACACAACTTTGCAATTTGCGGTGTCTCAGTTAAATAAGAATAACAATCAAAGTCACATGTAGAGAAGTTTGCTCACGATAAGTCACCAAAATAAAATGCTCTATCTTTCTCCTACCACTTTCTGTTGTCTTCTTCTTTGTGGATTGGGCCAGTGGAAACATCTGGCTGTTGATGTTGATCATGTGAGTCATGGGATGGAGAAAAAAAGTATTTCCATTGCAGTTTTGTGAGATAAACCAATTCCAAAACACTAAAATCTACCTCATCCAGCGCCAAAACTTAATTAACAAAATTTAATTTTTTTTCTGAATGAGCATGTTTTCATTAATTACATTCACTTACTTTTGAAATGTCAAACTGTGCAATTACAGCATAGACAGAGACTTAGTGAGTGTCCACCTTCGGCTTAGACTGCACTCCTTTCAAAATGACTGTCAAATCTATTTAATTTAATAGATTTAATGTGAACTTTCATTGCATATCTCCTACGTACATGTCTGTACATTCAGCAAATAATTTACCAATAGGTTTTTTTTAATTGCTAAGTGTGATATTCACACTTATTCAACGAGACACCAGATGCAATTCCAGAAATTGAAATTACAAAACTACATTTCTTTAATGAAAATATGCCCAAACTCATGGTTTTAAATTAAGTTTTTGCGCTATGATGAGGTGACCTTTCAGACATAATTTTGGAAAACTGCAATGGAAACACTTTTATCACATCACACGAATCAACAACACCTGGATGTTGCTACTGGCGAAAATTACAAAGACAACGAAAGGAAGTTATAGGAGGATGATGGTTTGTTTTGGTTTTTCAGATCATGTGCAGCTGGCTCTGCCAGAGCCCTCATAGCATTGCATAGTTTATAAAATGTTGTGTGTCATTTGAAACTGTTGAATCCATACCTCTTCTGTTAAATTACAGACTACAATTCTCCAAAATGGCGCATATGCAGCCGCTCCCAAGTAGGCGGGGCTTGTCGCGCTGACGTCTGATGAATGACAGATGAGCTCCAGAGCCACCATGGCTGAATTATGAATAAATCTTATGTAGCTGCCAACATGACTTCTCACGTGAACAAGCTAATTCAGGTGTGATTTTATTTTCATTTCTTTAATAGAAACAATGCATGTTTTGACATTAGCAGACAAAATTTGTACATATTTGTAATGGAAACGCAGCTATTGTCCATTACGCGGAGGAGCAGTTAAACAAAGTCGAGACCCCTTACTTTGGTTTAACCAGCTCTACAATCCACTAGTGGCATTCATTCTTTGAGAAGACATTCAAAAATTAATTTCAAATACTATGTGATTTTCCATCCATCCATTTTCTGCCAGTTATCCTGGGTCGGGTCTCAGGGGCAGCAGCTTCAGAAGGGAGGCCCAGACTTCCCTCCCCAGCCACTTCTTCCAGCTCCTCCAGGAACCCCAAGGCGTCCCAGGCCAGCCGAGAGACATAGTCCCTCCAGGTGTCCTGGTCTCCCCTCCTCCCGGTGGGACCTGAACTCCTCACCAGGGAGGCGTCCATCCTGACCAGATGCCTGAGCCTCAACTGGCTCCTCTCTTCATGGAGGAGCAGCGGCTCGACTCTGAGTCCCTCCTGATGACCGAGCTTCTCTCTCTAAGAGCCCAGCCTCCCTGCGGAGGAAACACATTTCTGCCGCTTGTATCCGTGATCTCGTTCTTTCGGTCATGACCCAAAGCTCATGACCATAGATGAGGGTGGGAA